>CM055857.1:19819929-20112429 GCA_029490765.1 Euthynnus affinis | reverse complement strand
AAATGTTGCTAATTAATTTCTTCACTAAAAACTCATGATTCATAAACGCCCCCCCCCCCATCTGAACCTAAACCTAATCTTAATTTTAATCTTGAAGAACATCACATCACAACATATCACAAAACACTTTGAGAATATAAACTACCTGAAAGTACTTTACATACAAAAAGTACACACACATACACACAGACTCTAGTCATTTCTAAACAGGAAGCTGACAGCATCCAGGAAGACGTTTCATCTGGCATGAACCGTCACTCTGTATACGTAAATGTAAATATGATAGGCGCCTGTGTGTGCGATGGCATTTCACAGGTGTGTTTTTTATCTCTCGTCTCTGTCTTTCTGGCACACTGAGTGTGCCGTGTGAAGCGTGTTTGAACAGGTTGGATAGAAAACCAGCAGTGACAATAGCAGATTTATTTCTGGGCCGCTGCTCTCTGAAGTGAAATGCACCTTCATGTTTATACTGAATCCTCCGTCGGGTGCATCAGTGTGGAAAACTGGTTTGGTTTTACAGGAGCCCTTCAGCATTTTCACAATGCATATTTCATGGCGGTTTGCCCATGAGTTGGTCCTCACCAGTGCTTACAAGCTGTACTGTTTATCTTTCTTGTGTTGTGTGCCACTACTTGTCACTGCACAAGTAGTTCTTTAATTGGGTATACACCAGTCAATACATTGTAATAAAATTTTGATGGGTGTTTGACTAAAGTAACTTTAACAAAAGCAGGAAACAAGAGCATGTGTAGTATTGTGAACTAAACTGCCACGTTGTGCTGTTAGACACACTTCTTTCAATATCTTATTCAACTCAATTGCTGCTTATATTTGAATTTTTTTTTAACTTTTACTGGCGAAATAACATGTATCTAAAGGATGCTTTTTCAAGTGCAGCAGCTAGGCATGGGTATCATTTAACCATGTTATGCGCATTCATGTTGTGACAGAAACAAGGCGTTCAGGTGTCTATTTCAGTGTAATATAACTGTCACAACTGTGCAGAGCCCAAGGGAATGTCTCCAAATTTCTTGTTTTGTCCGACCAACAGTCAAAACCTCAAAGATATTCTGTTTGCACAAATATAAAACAAAGAAAAACAAAAAGAACACTCCTCACATTTCATAAGCTGAAGCCAGCAAGTTTTTGACATTTTTTCTTGATAAATGGCTTAAAGCACTGGTTCCTAGCTTTTTTGGCTTGTGGCCTCTTAAAGCAAGTCCAGCCAAGGAAAGATCCCTTCCCTCCTGTTTCATCTGAATAGTTTTGCTTGTGGTATGGTTTTAGGGATGGCAATGTCAATCTGTCTGTCAGTGTGTCAAGCTGTCTGTTAGTCGCTACACCTCTTCGGTTCAGGCTGAAATTTCTCAACAACTGCAAACCTCAAAAATTCATTCAGAAAATTAATCTTTATGACTCTGTTAATAACATGACTCTTAGTCTAGCACTACCATAAAGTTTGCAGTTTTGAGAGAAATTTCTCCACAACTATCAGATGAATTGAACAAATTTAGATTTTGGCCAGTTCTTTGGTTTATGACAGAATCCCTGCAAATTAGTAAACGTTAGCATCGCAAACTAAAATAGTAAGCATGGAAAACTGTATACCTGCTTTGGGGATCCTCAGTTTTCCATATTATTGTCCAGGACGTGCAGAGTTGCAAACACACCTGAAATATACTGACAAGAGCATGTTTCTGGACATGTTGAAGATGCCATGGTCACCATGTTTTCATTGAATAATGTTTTATTTGGCATTAAGATCCATACAATAACCATCTGTAGTTAAATACCACTGTAGTGCCATAAAAAATAAATGTAAAATTAAAAATGTGGTGTTTCCTTTCTGAAATTATTTCTTTTATTTGATTACATTTGACTGTTTTACATACAAAACCAATTGTCGAAGTTCTGGGAACAAAATAGTGATTTGTTTAATCCTCATGTTTCTTCACAACTATTCTGTTTATGATCCACAATTTTTTTAGCAGGCTCTCTTGCCTACAGTCTCTTGGGACTTGTCTCTTTGGACATGTGCATCAAAGATTAGCAATGTCAGACTGTGAGTCACATGTGTTTCTGACTGAGCTCACTGACAGGTGATGACAGGAGCAACTGAGGCCGTCTCAGTTTGTTTTACCCTCAGTCCCCTGAAAGACAAAATGATCAAGATCTGAGTTGATCCCCAGCGATCTGGGCAGGGATTTCTTTAATCCGCTCTCTCCGTCTCTCTGTCACTCACTCACTCACTCTCTCTCTCTCTCTCTCTCTCTCTCTCTCTCTCTCTCTCTCACTCTCTCTCTCTCTTTCTCTCCCTCTCTTAGTACATGTATGTCTCTGTCAGTGGTTTTTATTCTTTTTCTCTGACGTACTTACTGGCGTTATGTTATTTTTTTCAATTTCAAACATGCCATCATGTTAAAAAACAAAACCAGAATGGACTTATCAGATACCTTGATGGATAAACCTGTGCTGTCAGAGCACTCAGATCAGTCACAGTTTCTACCAAGAAACACAAAGCAAGTTTATACATGCTATTTTTACTTCACAGAACAAAATAAATCATGATAATATCTCAGTGATCAGAGGGGTGATTTTTAAAAATCTTTTTATTTATATTAAATATACATTTTCAGCTATACTAATCCTCTTTTCCTCACGCAGTGTGATTTTAATCTTTACTGTGTTGGAAGTCACCCACTCACGACTGTGTTGCTGGTTTAATTTTCAGCTTAGCGATAGAGACAGAAATAGGACAGCTCTAGGGATTGTGAGTCCATGAATTTAACAAAAGTACTGTACATTAGAGGGATTGTCAAGGGTTAAACTGTGGCTGCAGGATCACTCACTGTACAGTGTAAGTATGGGCAAATGGGTCTCTGAGAGGTTATGAGTGGATCATTGAAATAAGGGTATGATAGGGGTGATGTGCAGATGTACAGTCATACAGTTACCTTTAAAGGTGCAGAACATCTTATGAGGCATTGTAATCATAGTTTGTGTAATGGTCCAACTGTTAAGAGAATTGCACAGAACCTTTTGAAAGTTGTTATCACCATGGAGACCTTATACACAAAACCAAAAGCGGGTAAGACTCTGACAGATATAACATTCAGAGCCACTTTTGAACTGATGTACAACAAAGTTGAACCTATCAGGGGCTGTGTAATACAAAACAAGATTAGATGTTTAGCTATCTACAGTATTTTTGGGATTAACTCAGGTTTTCTGGTTCAAAAATAGAGCCCAAGAACGTGAATGTGCTTATAGCTGGACTAGAAAACCAAGATTTAATTAGGCCAGTTGCTAACCACCTTTGTGATACAGGTTGCCCAGGATCACAAATGTTACACCTGGTAAAGCAGGTAACCCAAAGAGATCTTTTTTGTGATAGACGTGCCTGCTCACCTTGCAAAGCATACCATCTGATGCATGTGCGTTTGGTGAATACAGAAATTTTCCACTTAAAATAAGCTATAATATGCTTTTGAATATTGCAGAAATTTTGTTTTTCCAATTTGACATGTTGGGGAAAAAAACATCTTGAACTTAACAACAAGGTAACAAAAAAGCTGGATGAATAGCAAACTTCTTGTCAAAAAGGAATTTTAATCTGCCCATTATGCGGTGTATACTGGTCTCAGATCTCTTTTTCAATGTCCACTCGATGACAATACTGTCCCCCAGCCAGAGTTCTCCAGAGGGACTCCAGACTTTTCTGTGAAGATCCTGAATAACTCCTCTCTGTTTCCTTGAAACCACAATTATGACCTCCATTTTTCCCCCTCTAAATATTCTTTTCAGTGCTGATTCTCTCTCCCCCCACTATCTTAGCCTAATGTGGCATCTGTGGGCAATTACCATTAACTTTTCATACAAGGCCAGCCAACAGAGGAAGCTGTTGTATTGGCGCACACAGCATGGGTTTGCTGGCTGCGTAGAAGGACGGCAGGAAGGAGGGATGGTGGGAGAGATGGATGGTTGCTGAGGAGGCCTATTCATGTCTCCAGGCAAGGCCATACTTGACTAGACACTTATTGTGACAGTGACCTTCCTGTCACCATACAGCTAACACAAAGCAGCTTCATATGAGAGTCAGCTGAGTTGCTGTGTTTGTCTCCCATCCTGTCTGTCAACCCTTCACTCTGTCTCTCTTTACATATTATGAAAGCATATGAGATATGAAAGTCAGTTTTTGACACCCCCAAACCATTGCTTTGGCATAAGTATGTCACACAGCAGCTCAAACTCCAAACTTAATTGTTTGTAGGACTGGCTCATCTTATCCCTTTCGCCCCCACAAAGGTTGTATTGAATGCTTGCTAATTAACCACATGATTTTATACCACAGATTCTATGACTTCAGGCCATCTAACAAACAGAACTTAGACTTTAGCCTTTTGTTGACACTATCACATGACAGCCAATGCTGAGGTTAGCAAGCCTATTTGTAGCTAGTAACCTAGAGGTGAGGCTGTGGGAGACAAACCTTGCTGGTTTAAATCCTTAACTAGAAAAGTCTTAGATGGGAAAGTCAATAAGAGATGCTTTTCATTCTTTCATCAATACTGTGCCCTTTAGCAACTTCCAGTAAATCCGATCAGTAACCAACGTGAGACAGTGGGAATGTATCAACATTTATTTACTAATCTTGTATTTTACCAAATACATTTTGAAGGAAGCATAGTTGCTGCCCGAATTATGTTCAGTATGTTTTGTTGAATTAAGAAAAGGCTTAGTTATTGTACCACACAGAAAGGAGTCTGAATGGTCACTGACACCAGCCACCAGGGTTATGCGTCCTGAGTCTGTCATATGACAAGGTAAAGGCAACAAAAGCACATTGGTCAAGTCTACAATAACAAATTTACTGGCCACAACACCAATTTACAGTATCAACACCTTTTACATTGATGGCAAGCAATATCAGCATTTATTGTTAGTGATGTATGAGTATATCTGATGAATGTAAGGTCAGTATCCTCTCTCTTTTTAATTCTGTTTTGGTCGACACCAACTATCACTTTAGCTCCTAATTGCTAACCTCACCAGCATAGGTAGGTAGCATACTGAAAACAGCTGTCAGCCATAGATTGTAAAAAAAATATGGACATAGTCACTCACTGATTTGAGGACTGCCATTTTGAAGCCTCGAGTTTCGGGATTCATCGCCATCGCCATCTTGGATTTGATCATCACCATGTTTGATTTTTGGAGCGAGAAGTAACCATATTTGGACAAAAGGGTGGAGATGACCCTTGCACTAGCTGCTAGCTTTGTTAGCACAGTGCATTTACAGTCTGGTTAACTGCAATAATGCTAATGCTGATGCTAATTTTCGCCAGCAAAAAACAGGCCTACAACCATTAAAACTAAATTAACTTACTGGAAAAACAGAACAGCATTCCTTAGAGGGTCTCTTAGTACAATCGAATGCTGAACAAGACTTTTTCAGGCAACCAAAATGTTCCAATTACTTTCATGTACTGAAAACACACTGTGAAATAGCAGCAGCTATATACTGTGTAAATCTGAGGTTACACCATGATTACATTACATTATAGCAACGTATCAATCTCGAGGTAGCCATGGCCTAAAGCATACCCTGCTTTCATCATCTATTTCACTGTAAATGGGACCATAATTTACAAAATGAACATCATGCTGTATTAGAGAAGACTTGAAACCAGCAATTGAGACTAAAAACTCATTAGGAAAGTGTTTACTGGGGTAATAAATCAAGTGAGAAGTAGAGCCATTATTCATAGACTTCCATACAACCGTACGTCTTTTTGCAATAAGTGGAGGTGCCCCCATCTGACAGTTAGAGAGAATGCAGGTTTAAGGCACTACCACATTGGCTTTACTTTTCAGACCAGGAGCGACTTGCTTGGTTGTGGTTGGAAGCTATGATATGAGAGCCTTGAGACTCAATCAAAGCAATAAAGTTGCAGGTTGTGAAAAATAAAGATGCTTTAAAGAAAACTGCAGAGTTGGGTAATAATTCTCTGTGGATCCATCATTACAAGCAACCTCTTTCATGTACAAGTAGTAATGTGATCCATTATTCATGTGAAAATATTGATTATAGCTGTTTTATGTGAGGAAAGAAGATCATGGTTTCAGTTTTGACTTTTTTGATAATTTAACCAAGATTTACGTTCCTTAACCTCAAACAAAGTGGTGTGCGTGCCTAAACCTATAACCACAAAAAAATTTGATCATGTTTTGTTACTACAAGGGGAGCATATAACTCTGAATGGATTTTGAAAGCGGGGTGTGCAGAACATTATTATCCTATGACTCATCAGACTTCTGTGTTCTCATGTGGTCAACTAGTCCTCCATTCTTATCTTTTATCCATTTGGGCTAAGAATTCTTTTACCATCTCTAGTTTGAGGATGATAATGCCTGCAGTCGATAAATAGGACGTTGTTTCTATACGTGCTGCCCACTTTTGATTTGATAGTCATATTGGACTTCAGTAAAAAAAATGGTAATACTCATAAAGACTTAAAAAAGATTTGACCTGAATTATATAGAACTCATAATTATAAGTTTAATGTTTTGTTACAACAGTGTGTTGGACTTCTGCCTTTTCAGTTTTCATGATGGATGTTTTGGAAGTAAGTTTGTAGTTGTTGGCGGAGCAGCGGGCCAGAAGGTTACATGGACTTCTGCAGTGATACTCTTTATTTTAGAACACCAGTCTGTCTCTTGCAGCCTCCTGTATGATTGATGAGTGAGCAGTGCATCCCAGATTTCATACTTACATTATTATCTTAAACACAGGTCATTAGGCAATAATGTGCACTTTGGCCTCAATTACTCTACTTCTTAGGAAGGTACTTAGTGCTGAGAGAGAGAACAAAATGTTAAGTGAAACTGTGGCAGTGAAATATTCCCAGAACAGTACAATTATTGATTTTTTTTATTTAGAACACTTTAATTTCCACCACTTTAATTTTTTTTAAGTCAATACCCAGTGGAAAAAAGAGGGTTAGGAGAAAAGAGAGAATTAGTTTCATACAGAAGAATCCACCATGTCGTACTGATTTATTTTACTCTGGAAAGTAAAAATAGCATGCATGTATGAACTTGCTTTTACTCTTTTGTCATTGTGATTAATATTCACAAGTGCTGTGTCAGCAAAGGCTTATTTGTCATGAATGACAAGGCTATTCTTGTTTTGATTGAGCAAGATAATGGGAGATAAAACTTACAAAAAAAACAGAGCAAATACTACACAGGAACAAAAAATAGTGACAGAGACAAAGCATACATATAAAGCAGACAAAATAATAATATAAAAGGCACGTTCACATGACCTTTATATTCCATGCAGGACTATTAACCTATGTTGAGGACATGCAATCACTTGTAAATATTGTTCACATCTTGTAATTATAAAAGGGAAATTCACACATTCTCTATTCGACTTAGTACTGAATAATATGGAGGAAACAAACAATGATGCCTCATGTCAGCCTCATAATTCAAATAATTGAATGCCAGATATAGCGCTGCATTGACCATGCACAGTATTTTTAACCCTCACACAACCACCTCTGCAGTTACAAAAATAATTTTGAGTTGCTCTATGATGTGATGGAACTACATGACAGTCTAAGGTTTTACTGTAGGAGATTGTAGATGAAAACTTGAAGCCTTTATTTGAGAATTGTGCTAGAAGTGTGTGTAAGTTGAGACAAATTTACATTTTTGAGAGTTTCCTGCCTTCTACCTGCTGTTGATATGTTAATCATTGTCTGTAAAGCAGTGCCAGTGTAAAACAGAGAGCCAACCTTCAGTGTCAGCTCCCTCTCACGAGGCTACTGCCAATTAGCCCATGTTCTTTCTGCTTTTCCTCTTTCACTTACCGTGTTTCCTTGACCCCTGTTTCTCTTCCTCTCTCTTTCGCACCCTCATCTTCCCTCATATAATCCTGCAGTCTCAAGCAGTTACTGTCACCAGCTTCTGCTTTTTAAGAGACTTGAGTGGCAGATGGGAACCAGGCGTTCTTTCTGTTGAGAAAACTCTGCCCGATCATCTCAAGTCCAACCTGGCATAGAAGCCGAGAAACCATTATACTGTCTCCAGTGGCATATTTGGCATTTGAATGTGTCATAAGGTGTTGGAATAATTGGAATGATGAATGATAATGCTGGCTTTTTTTGGGGGAGTTTTTCCATTATGTCATTTCTGTTGTAATACCCTGCAGCTACCAATGATGTTACTATGATGATGTTTATTATGATGATGAGTTAACTTGAATTTATTTTACCCAAAGCTTTTACTGACATGTTTCTCTTATATTTCCAATATGATTAAGTCATTATAAAGTACTGTCTTGAATGTTTAATGATCAAGCGGTTTCAAGTGTTTTCAAGCAGACCGTTACTATATTAATATAGTCATGGATCAAAAGAGTATGTAAAAGTCATCATTGGTAGTTACAAACACAGTTAATTGTCACCACTCTCTGCAGTTCCGCTCAGTTGTGTGGCTTGTTTTGGTCTCACTGCTTACCAGCATTTTTTTCAGACACAACAGTAAAAAAGCTTTTGTTTTGAGCAAAGCTCTAAAATCCCAGTGTACACTACCTACCCAACACCAAACAGCAAAAAACTTCTAAGTTAGTAGCTAGCCATTTAACAAAGTAGAGAATTTAGCATTTTCCCTCAGGGGTTGGTGAAAACCAAACCAGAGCTAAAAGGAGAGTGAATATTGGACTTACATTCATCAGGTGTACAGAAAACCAACTCCAGATGAATTCAAATGTTGCAGGATGTGTAAAGGAGCAACTGCTTGCTAACAAGTTTAGCATATCAACTTAATAGGTGATAACACGTCAATATTGTGTTCACGGGTTGTCTCTGTTACCATCAAGTGGCCAAAGTAATCAGTTCAAGCAGGTTTTTGTAGTTATGTGTCTAGTTTGAGTTAATGTTCAGCCACTGTCTGATAGGATGATTATAGGAAGAGTTGCATGCACTGTTTCCTCTGCAGCTTCACCAAAACCAAACCAACCCTATGGTCCGCAAGCAGAAACAGGTAAACTGATGCAGATGTTTGGCGTAGCAGACAGACAGGCATGCACAGGGACTCACATGCATGGAGGTGTGAATTAACAAGCACAAACATGCATGTGTGCACACACTCATGCACCCAGTCCTGTATTTTTTAACCATACAGTAAGCACAGACACTGAAACTATGCAGATGAGTGTCACAATTTACAAAGAAAGATGTTTTGTCTCCTTTCCCTTCACACTGTCATTCTGGTTAGACTCTGCTTTTCTGTAATGGATTTCCTTTTGTTTCTTGCTTTCACTTGGTGCAGAATGTTTTTTTTTGCTCTCTCTATCCCTTTGCTCCTTTCATCTTCTTCCAACATGACATAAAGTCTTTTTTCTGCTTCTTTTTATCACTCTCCATCTGTTGTTGTATTTTCCTTTTCTCTCTGCCTTAGCACATATCAGGTCGTCTCTAGGCAGAAGCAGCAGTGGTGTGCAGCTTCTAGCCACAGCCCTATTTTCACATTGACGCTGCGGTAAAACATTTCTAGTCATCCTGAATGCATATAGACCTTTTGCAGTGCGTTGGTACTTCATAAGCACTAGTTACCTTGAGGTTTTATTTGATGGACAGCCATGCAAAGTTCATGCTGTGTTTTTTTTAAACTTGTCTTCCTGTGCAGAACGCTTTATCAAAAATGTGTGGGTGTCAAGTGAAGTGCAGTGGGTCGGTGTTTTAAATAAATTCCAGTCTAGGTGCCTTTCCTGCCCCTGAAATTCTCCCCACAGGCCACATGTCAATCTACAGTAGGAAACACTTGATAGGTGCCTATGCCAATCCTTTAATCATCCCTTAATGACTTTCATGTGAGACATGTCTCACTGTGAGAAAAAGATCTGAGACTTTTTGATTATGCAAAGCCAGGAGTACAGGAAGTTTAGCTGTAAAAGCAGAGAAAGATGAAATCTTTCTCTGCTTTTGCCCCGGTTTCAAGTTGCCAATTAAATCTGTCCTGCTCAGACGGCTGAGTAGTAGAGAGAGATGGTTGCTTAATGCTTAAAGGCAGACAAAGCATGGAGGCCTGGCCTGTGATCACCTCTGATTGTCTGTCCTACTACTTATCTTCGTATAGTTAAGCAGCTTTTTTATGCTGTTCCCTTATTTATTGAGGCCAAAGGACATTGTACCAGGAGAGGAAACACATCTTTCCTGGGCGTATAAGCTTCACATTCTGTCTCATTTTAAAAATAAAATGTGCTCACTTACATTTAGTTCTATCTAGCCATGCACATAAATTCAAAAACACATGTAAAAAATTAAATAGCAGTGTCCAGAGACAATTTCCTCTGGATAACAGACCACATCTTTTTTTTAATTCAAAATTCTAAGTTAAAACTTTAAACTACTGTTCAAAATTTTGTATAAAAATTAAAGGACCAGTGTGTAAGATTTAGTGGCATCTAGCAGTGAGATTGCAGATTGTTCCCAAATTAATACACCTCCCCTCCCTCTCCCCTTCCAAGCGTGTAGGAGAATCTACGGTGGCTGCGAAACTCATGGAAAATGCAAAAGGCCCTCTCTAGAGCCAGTGTTTGGTTTGTTCATTCTGGGCTACTGTAGAAAGATGGCGGTGGAACATGGCAGACTGTGGAAGAGGACCTGCTCCCTATGTAGATATAAAGGGCTCATTCTAAAGTAACAAAAATACAATGATTCTTATTTTCATGGGATTATACACAAACATTCTGCCAAGTCTGATCCGTTAGATGCCACTAAATCTTACACACTGGCCCTGTACTCATCTGTTTGAATTCATAATTCTCAGTGTATAAGAACTGTACCTTGTACTCCAGTGGGGCATTATTGCAAATCTGGTTTTCCTGGCTTTCTTAAACTGACTATTCTACAATCCCAAACTTGCCTTGCTAACATTTTATCGCTGCCTGTTTTAATGTTTTAACGTGCTGCTGTTTTAAACCAGATTAGCTACTAACTGAATTATGCATAGGCTTATCTTAGGCAGCCTTTTGCAAATATTTATACACACATACCAGAGTTACTGATTTTGTATGTGACTTGGCTCCTCATGTAGTGAATGTTTCATATAATTTTCATAATTCATTATTCACAGGCAAGTGTCCCAGAGGACTACATACTGTATGTTATACCACTATATGGCTTCATAAACTACATTAACAACACACTTGTGACCACATATGAACCAAAGTCAGTGAAGTCTGACATTAATGAAGTGAATTCACTGACAATATAAGTTATAAATATAAATAAGCTATAGAAAAGCTATAGAAGTGTCACTATGCTTAGTGACACTTCCCTCACAAATGAGCAAAGAAAAAAAATGCTGTGAGTTTGGCTCTTTGTAGGAATGTGGAAATTTCCAAGTGTAGTGGAGCTGTTATTTTATTCAGTGAGGCATGTTGCATTGTACAGTATGTGGAATCAGTGATTGACCATAGAGGTAATTTGAATTCTTATCATTTGGTAAAAAAGCAACCAGAACTTGAACAGTTACTGATTAATGCTTGTTTCAGGATGATTAATGATAAGTGTCTTCAAAGCTAGGTTTGGACTCAACCCAAGTACCACACACTGACCAGCTGTGGCATAGCAGCACCTAATAGACAACATTTTATTCGCGTTAGCTTGGAGCTTTTGCTTATGCTTAGATGTGGCATTTAAACATCAATAAATATTCCATCATTGAGAGGATTTGCAGCTTGACCTGCACCAGATCACATTTGATGTCAAATTTGCAGGACTCCTTTATGGCACAGAAGGAGAACAAGTTGCATACAGAACAGGGCAAGGGCACTGGTTTTCTACTAAAAAAGGATTTTGAGAGTTTCTCACAAGGGCAGATGGTGCACGGATTGAAGGCAGATGGAAAAATCACTTTGAAAATGTTCATCCTCTGCAGTAAAGTGAATGAGAAAACCAAACGTCACCAGGGAGTGGGCACTGGATGTAGGGCTTCAAAGGCTTCAAAGGCCTTTTTTGTGATGGGAGGTAAGAGGGTTTTTGGAAAATATGGCCTTAAGTTTAAGAAATAGCAGGAATGACAAAGAAACTAGCATGTACGAAGCTATAAACTAGCTTGACCACAGTCTTTTTTTAACTGTGACGTTTTTCTGTATAAAAACGTTACACATACAGTAGCCTTAAGTAGCTGCTTCCAGTGTGTGTGTGTGTGTGTGTGTGTGTGTGTGTGTGTGTGTGTGTGTCTGTCTGTCTGTCTGTCTGTTATGGTTTTTCTATGTATGCGTAGGTGGGTGGGACACATGCCAGCGCAGACACACACTTTGGAGAGTTGAGGCGTAGCAGCTCAGCGGCTGATTGACTAGTGAATTGCTCACTATCACGTAATCTGTGGTAACAAAACAGACACCACAGAACAATTAAGGCGGCGTTTAGACAGATGACTTCAACTCATTAAGACCCCCGGTGTGTGTCTGTCAGTCAATTCTGGAGAAGATTCAACCCCTTAAACTACAGATTAGGAACCAGTGTTGTGACTTGTACAGTCAACAGATGGTTTGTTTTAACATTTAAAGGCCTGATAGGCTTTTGGCAGGCTGCCTGGTATATCCGTGTCATTTCTTGTAAAAATGTGTACACTGTTTAGTTTGTGAGTGGCTCACACTCCATCACCTAAAGGTCTTTGATCCTGGAACATATGCTACACCAGCCCACAAGCTGCACCTCTGGTCAATATCACCAACCTTCTAGAAAATCTAAATCTAAATGGCATAATGGAGAATCAACACTGCTGCAACATGGTAACAGCATGTTTGTTTGCTGTAGAGATAAGCCTCAGTCATGCCCTTTCACCGTCCCCAGATCCCATCCTCAGTTTCCTGGTATGGGTCAAGGTAAACAGAATTACGCATTTGATATCTGATTGAATTCATCTGCATATTACTGCAGATGGACACACGAGAAGATCAGTGAGTCCTTGTTTTCTCTGAAGCTGATGTTTGGAATGCGTACAGGAAAAAGACGATGATATAATAAAGAGGATGATAGTGAAGAGTCACGAAAGCCTCCAGAAGATATCAAAGTGCAATTTGGACAAAATATTTCTCAGGAAAGAGATACAGTAAATATTTGCTATATTGGTGTCACTTCTCCCCCCATTTATCATTTATTGTTTTTTTTTCTGTTAGAAGACGATTTTAATAACTGACATACTGCTTCTATCGCACCAGATGTTTAATCTCTAATGTTTGTGGGAGTAGCAGCAGATTGTGTGCACACATACATACACACACTCAGAAAGGAAGTGACCCACTGTGTTATGACTGTAACATCTGGCACAGATGAGAGCTCAGCGCATACATAGTCCTGTGGTGGAGGGTGGAAGGTTGGGGAGGGGTAAAAGTGCATAGCATAACTCACTGTTAATCTACAGTATGTGACCTAGTGATGTTTTATTACGTCATAACAAACAAGATACATGACAAATGACTGATTTGGTGATGGAATCGTTGTTTAAGTCAGTTAACTTGTAAAACACGCTCTTATTTTGCTGCAGTGCTTTTTATTGATAATTGAATAGCTGATGACTGAATTGCTAGCTTATGAAGCATGCACATGTGTGACATGTTTTAAAGGAATCCGTCAGCGGTGCAGTTTGCTGACCAAGTTCAAGACCCTAGCTTTCACCTGGAGCAGGCAATTTTCTTGTCACTGTCCTGAAAAAACTACATTAACATCAAACTTAATATGGGCCCAGCGGTGCCATTGGGCAGATTGTAGTGCCTATTAGACCAGAACAATGCCAGCATAATAAAGTTCAAACCCACCTGGACTGTCTGAGCATTAATCTGCTGCGGAGTCCCCAACCAATTAACTTGGACATGCACTGGTAATTGTCAGCTTTACAGCACCTTTCTCTAAAAGAGCAAAGAAAAGACATGACTTCTCCTTCAATATACTATTTACCTGTCAAACAAAAAAAATAAATGTTTGGAGACTGGATTTTAGAACGAGTCTGGCTTTTCAGAAGAGATATTTTTGCACAATGCATTTTTTTTTACACAGGCTTGGATCTTGTTTTACTAAATTTGCTGTAGACAGGGCAATCTGTAAAAGCTGAAATGAAACCAGCCTCAGCAAACCTAAGAATGCTCTTGTCAGACTTTTCCACCATACAAAGTATGTCATTTTGGTATTACATGGACTTTTCAGGAATCACAAGTAGTGAAATGGTCTGTCATTTATACACCACAAAATAAAATCTCAAAATAACATAGCTATATATAGCAGGTTGCATCCAAAATATTGGTACAATCCTGCAACCTAGATTTGTCAAACCATTATTCGACTGTGCATTAAATGTGAATCAGCAGGGTTAATGAAAATCTTGCATGTTTACTGAAAAAAAAGTAACCCTAGTGAGCAAAGATGAGCAGAAATGAGAGATAAGAGAGAGAGAGAGAGCGGGGGAGGGTGCGAGGTATCATCGAATAAAAGGAGACAGAGAGGAGATTAGGGTTTTGGACTGCTTAACATACAGTAAAGATTCATTGAATATTAAAGCTTACTGACATGCAGTAAGAGTGAGTTTCCATGCCACAGTGGCTGATTGCCTTTGCCTCAAAGACTAGAATCAGGGAACAGTGTCAAGACAAGTCTTGCATGGGTGCCAAAGGGATGCCTTTGTTTTATTCTGTCTCAGCATGTCAGGAAGTGTCACCCTATGTAAAGAGGATCCAATTACACCACTGTTCTGCTAACGTCCCCTATAGGCACTGCAATACGGGCTGCAAGAAGTCCACATTTCTTGTGATACTTTTTAAGAGTTATTTGACATTAGTAGTGGTGTGATGTTATCCAAGAAGGCTTTCATGCCAGACTGGACAGTTAAGAAATTCATGTGAAAATGATTTCTTTCAATATAATAAAACATCTTTGAACTTCCTGTTTTGTTACAGTGTTGCACTGAATCTTTCATGCCAGTGTGTTACTTCCTCCTGATATAAATCTAAGAGGAAAGGCAACTGAGATGTGCATGACAACCTTTGGTTGCTAAATCTCAGCCTAAGTAGAATAAAAAAAAAATAACATTATTTACACGTTGAAGCTCAGAATTGGACAACTGTGATGACACTAACTTTCACTGCTTCCATTTTGACAATGAATATCAATGCATTAAAGACACCACTTCCTGCTGGGTTTTGATGACACCATTGTAGCGCTTTCGGCGTCCAATCAGGGGTCGGTATGTGCCTCTGCGGCCTGACAGCAGGACTATGTCATGTGGTGTACAGCACAGGGATTACAGCCTCTAATCTGCCTGTCATGAAAACTCAACTAGAGGAGGAAAAAAAAGAGACAGAGAGATCATGATGGAATGACAAATGGCGGATGTTGGAAACAAGATGAGAAAAGAGCGGGGATTGATTTTGGACCACACGACCACCCTTCGCCGGCCGTATGGAGATTTGTAAAAACGTGACGTGGGAGACTGACGTACAGACTGTCAAGTGAGTGTTTATATACTGTGTGTATGCGAGCATATGTGTAGGTTTGCATTCAGTCTTTATTGTACAAGCACATCTGAGTCCACACAAACACACACACTGAGTATCACCACCACAGAATAAGCAAAGGATGTGGTTATGGATTGTTCTGGAGAAGGTTTCTATTTGCAGGGGTGTGTTTATCCTCAGTGACCGTAAGAGAACGCGGAGGCTTCCACATGTGACCACAAAGAGACCAAAACATGGGTAGCTGAGAAGCCAAAGGACTCAAACTCACATTTTTCTTTATGGCTACGTACCAAGCTGGTCAATGTGTGTTTATTTACACGTTATGTACATAGTGTGTATCTACATAATCCTCAAAATGGTAGAAAAATGAGGAAGGTAATTCAAAGGGAGAGCATTGCATTTCTCTTCACAAGGTGTTTTGTCTGGGCTCAGAGTTAAAAGCCACTATGTGTCTTTTTTTAATGGCATTGTTGCATCTTTCAAATCATTCTGAAATGATAAGTTTTTCTTTATAGCACAAGACTAAGAGTCTCCAGCCATGCTAGCTACTCTTTGAGGCTGCTCTTAAGCACAGTGGTGCTTTGAGCTAAATGCTAACGTGCTAATGTTTGGCAAGTAATATGTTTACCATGATAAACATCTTTATTTAGCGTGTTAGCATGCAAACATTTTAACCCTCCTAATGTGTTAGAAAAGGGATTTCACCTTTAGTATTTGCTGGTCAAAATTGACCCGTGTTTGAATCCATTAACAAGCACAAAAAAAACACTATCATCCAGTAAAATGTTTCATCTTTTAAGTGACTTATGAGTCATCATTAACCGTAATATTATAATATATATATATACTTACTTTAATATTTTGTGTGCCTTAGACCACATTTAGCTTACATTGCACAAATCATTTTTAGCTTTAGAGCATTAGATGATCTGATAAACAAAATAATTCCCATAATAACTTGTTTATATTTTCTTACATGTTCAAAAATTTACACTGATATAAAGGAATCATACAAGGTAAGATCTATTGTAGAAGAGAGAAATACAAACTGCAGTAACCTCAGTAGATCAGTATGTAAGACAACAAGACATGATGTGTTGTTGAGCTGTAAGGAAATGCGTGCTCAGCTCATGCTCTTGCTGCACTACTACTCCCTTCTATAGCTGAGTAATCACACTCTTTATTTGTCCAAACACCCACCTTTGACTGAGAGTCACAAGTTCACACCTGTCTTGTAGGTACTGCTGTGTTGCTTCCTGGGAAATGTAGGAGATTGCTGCCTGAGCAGATAAGGCATGGCTTTGTGAGAGTGGATACACCAGAAAAAAGAATGATGCCTTTTTAGTGCAAAATAAACTGATTGCATTTGACAAGTGAGAGTGGCCAAAGGAGGACTTTCCCTCAAGGTTTGGCATGTAGTGACGGTTAGGTCTGAGATCTTCCCAAATTTCCCAGTGCGACTATGTGAGAGCTTTTGATTGTCCACGTCTCTAGGGTTTGGAAGCACATCCTGTCCTGTCCGTTTGTATCGAGAAATCCTCCAGCTGCCGGCGTTGAATATCTTTCAGCTTGTTAGACTTGGCTTTGGACAGATATCTAAATATCAGCTCCAGCGTCATGTACTGTATGATGGAAGAGATTATTGTTTGGCTAATGGTTTTATGGCAAAAGTGGGTTGCCTGTAATTTCACTCACAGCAGTGAATCACAGAATGATTCACAGCTGTGATCTAGTGGAGCTCCTGGTTGGTGGTCGCTCGTTATGTCCCAGAACCCCATGCAGATGTCCTATTATCCAGTAATAGTCCCTTCACTCCCACTCAATGACTTCCCTTCCTTTGGCCGGCACAACAAAAGCTATAATCCAACTTGAGAAAAGCTAATGTTTTCTTAAACTAAGGAGTAGCCAGAGAAATTTATTCACATTAAATGTCATTTTAGTAAAGTAAATGGGGGTTGAGGGGAGGGGGAGTATAATGTTTACCATGTTCTTGGTTTAGCGTGTTATCATGCTATCATTTGCCAATTAGCACTAAACACAAAGTACAGGTTTAGCAAGTATTTGGTCATAAACCAAAGCATTGGTTTCCTGTGGTGGGCACAAATATAGTTGTCAAAACATTTGACTTAAAACCTCAAATGACAAGGTGACGCTAAAGGAAAAGGCAGAGGATCACCAAAGTTATTAGGGTTCATCATAAGGGTACCATGGATATGTTTGCACCAAATCTCTTAGCAATCCATCCAAACGTTGTGGAAGTATTTCAGGAAAAAAGCAGAATGTAAAAGTCAAGAGATAACCAATTCATGCTGAAGGGGGGACATGTCTGTGCCAAATTTCATTGAAATCGAGCCAGTTTCTGGATGAAAGTGTTTTCTGCAGTGCAGAAAAACAAATCTGATAGCAGATAGCAGATATACTGTAGTTATGCTAAATTAGAAACACTGTCTACATTGCATCATTTTAGAGCTGCAACGATTAGTCTATTAATCGATCGATAGAAAATTAATCACAAACTATTCTGACAATCCATGTATATGTAAATCAATGTATATGTAAATGTCAACAAGTACACCGTGCTGACACTTTACACACACTTGGTCACAAACAGACACACAAATACTTTAATAACCAAATTTAAGGGATCCTATTTTAAAATGTTATTTTTCTTTGATTAAAAAACACATATGAGCACATGAACATGAGAATATGAATGAACACCTTTTAATTTAATGCAAAGCCGAGCAATGGAGGATTGATTTATTAAGACTATGTCAGAATGGTGTTGATTCAACTCTGGTTATTTATCAGACTGTAGTTTGTAGTTGAACCTTTTTGTGAGATAGTCTTTTGCTTCACAAAAGTATTACTTGCTGCAGGGTTGTCATTGTCATTAGATTGCGTTCCTGTGACTTTGTCAATCTCTTGGATGTTTGTCTTTGTAAATTAACTTCAGAGCTTTCATACTAGTAGTGGCATTTATTGAAATAAACATGTTCTGCTACATCCCATTTTGATTATTTTATAATAAATATTAGTATTTTGTATGTTATGTAGATCTAGTAAGTCAAAGACAACTGACTGCATTTTTTTTTAAAGCTTTGTGTGTGTTTCAATTCCAAAACCTCAGCAGTTTAGACAATTAAATGAGGCGAGGAGCTATTTGGTGCATTATAAAGTGCTATTGTTGTATATGGAACACAGTAAACAGCAGATAAGTGCTGATGAGCTCAGCAGCTTTAAAATACATTTGTCATGAGGGAAAGAAATGATTGTTGTTTGTGCTGGCACTTCATATTAAAAGTTACCACTGAAAACTGCTTCATTGGCTCCTGGTTAGCTCCCTGGCTTTCACAGAGACGTCTTAAACTTTCACCAAAACGGTTAAGCAGGAAAACCCCTGTCACTCTCCAAGAGCCCTCTTTTTCCCATAAACCCATTAACCAGCAAACAACAGGATGAGCAGAGGCTTTGGCGCTCTATTTTGTGGCTTTCCCAGTGTTTGTGTAGCTCCGTTGCTTGATTTCTCAGGTTCTCCTCTCTGTTTGTAGGTGGCCTGCTGCACTCAGACCACTTTTCCTTAAATGAAATGTCTGCTTGAAAAGGATAGGAGTGCACTCAACTGTGAGTAATAGCATCTCTTTCTGAACTGTCTGTCTCTGTTCACAGAGGGTATGTGAGTGTGTGAATACAAAGAGACAGAGAGAGAGAGAGAGACTGATATCCTTGAGAATCTTAGCGCCATCTTGTGGTGGTGAAGCATTTCTGCACTTTTACTCCAAAACACTGGCATCATTCTCTGCTGATCAGCAGGCTCCAGTGGCGCAATCGGTCAGCGCGCGGTACTTATAAGACAGTAGCCAGCAGAGCAATGCCGAGGTTGTGAGTTCGAGCCTCACCTGGAGCAGTGAAGTTTTAACCTGTGCTGGGAATCACAGATAAAATCTCACTTGATTACAGAAGAGCTAACGCAGTGGCTTGTCTCTGAGATTAGTCTACAGCAGACAGAGCCTGCCATTGTTGAGGAAAATCAAACACAGAGCAATGCACCTCTGGACTCATTGATTCCATGTGGCCTTTATATTTAATTAAGGTTAAATATTTGTATTTGAAAACTTTCACACTGTTTTGTCCCTGAATGTTTCAAATAGAGACGTCTTTGTGAAGACAGGGCATCTGGCTATGTTTATTGAACAGAACAGGTTGATCCATCAGGATTTATGTATTATACATATTTTAATAGCCACCTGCCCTGGTAGAAGGCACATGTTTATTTTAAGAAGCAATTATGCAGTAATAAACCTTGTAGGTTATACAGACAATTTAAATACAATAAACACAATATATTTACTGCAGCCACAGCCAATTAAACTGATGAATTCACATCAGCACCTGAAATTATTAGAGAATCAATAATTCGTCTGTAAAAAGAACACAATAGAAGCCTGAGATAAGAAAAGAGGAATACAATGAGAAGAAGAATACACTGTTACCCTTAGGTGCATGGTGCATTGTGGGAAGGACAGGAGGATGAAGAGTTGTGATGCAGTTCAGTGTCACTGGTTTATTAGTTATTGCAGAAGATACTGAGAACTGACAGTCTAGTGGCTTTAAACATTTGGAATTAATGCACTTTCTTTCCAGTGATTATAAAGCTGGTCAGTTTAGGTTTTTGGCTTCAGACAGCTGGAGATTTTTTTTTTTACGGTGTGAATTGTTCTACAAACCCAATTCCTCATCTGTTTGTTTGTGTTATCCAGCTGGCAGGCGTAGGGGGAACGAGTGAGCATGGATGAGTCAGGCAGTGGGAGCAGCAGCCTGCAGAGAAAGAAGCCGCCATGGCTCAAACTGGACATCCCCACCATCCAGCTGACGCCGGACGATACGCCCACACACACCCAGGTACACACACACACACCCAGCAGTCAGTATCTACAGATTAAAGAAGTGGATTTATAATGGTAGTTGGAAATGTTTTAAAAATGTGTGTGTAACTAAAAATTCATGAGCATGAAATTGTGACCTAAAATATTAGTTTGATGTAAAATCTTATTTAATGATTCGATAGCTTTTTATGTAGCTTTCAACCGCATCTCACAGTCTTCCTCAGCATTTTACTTGTAACTGTGTCACTTTATCATTTGTGTGAGTGTATGTGTGTGTGTGTGTGTTGCAGCCAGTAAAGCGCCTGCGCAGCGTCAGCATGCCAGGAGAAAACCCCCAGACCTGCATCGCTGCCTTGGAAACTACCAACAACTACCTCAGACCTCCTCTGGAGAGATTGCCCTCCATTACACAGTCCATCAAGAGGTTAGACACCACACACACACACACACACACACACACACACACACACACACACACACGCTAATAGAGAAACATTCCTAAAAGGAACAATCCTCTTTCCTCTCCTCTGATTTTCTCCAGCTGCTAATTTCCTCTGACTTCTGCATGCTTTATTTTCTCAATAATTCCTTTGCACTAATAAGTTGTTTACAAATCTGTAACCTCCTTTCTGATTTAACCTACTAATGAAACTTTTCTTCTCTTTTGTCCTCCTTTCTCTGATTTTTACCTCATTTACTATCTGCCCCCCCCTCCACACACACACACTGCTTTCCTCCCTGTCCTCTTCTCTTCTTATTGCACTGTGTGAAAAGTGAGAAAAGAGTACGTTTTGAGCGAGTCAACACAGTTCCACCAAAGGGCCAGAGGGGCCCCAGAAGGGTGTCAACCGTCCGACGGCGGTCCTGCATCCCCAAAATACTGACCCGACGGCGTTCGTCTATATCTGAAAAGATCATCAGGTACAGCAAAAAATGGAAAAGAGAAGGATAGGTTCACAATTTTTCATGTCTGTCTTAAAACAACAGTTAGACGTCCATATGGACATTGATTTAGCTCCCTGTAATCATTCCTCCAGTTGAACCTGTATCTTTAAACACATCATCATGTATGTGAACGCAACATCACATCTGAATGCTTTTTGTTGTTTGGTGATGTTTTCTTTCTGATTTTAACATGTGCAGTAGAGCTGTGTTGCAGAAAATAGTCTGAAAACTCAAAGCTTTAAGAGGAAGATTTTCATTTTATCCCATTTTTTATGAGATTTTTTTTTTTTCAGCAGTAGCCATTCAACTTATTTTTCCCTTTGTAATGACCTTCCTGTAGAGCAGCTTTCATTGTTACTTGCAGAAGACATGAGAGGGATTCAAAAGAAGTGATGCATTCAATGAGTATTCAGTATGGGTCATCCGCACTATGTGGGACCATGCTGTTGACTTCAAATAAAGTAAGTTAAGTAGCTGTCAGATGTTGTTATTGGTCTCTCGTCTTCAAACAGTTTCTCTCTATACTCTCCAGTCTGCATTGACAATCAGCAGCATGAGAGCCTTCACATAAGATGGAACTTATTGTGCGTTTTTTTTTTTTTTTTTTTTTTTAAGTGTTTTTCGCTTTTTGCACCTGTGTGCTGTAAGCAAACCACCCACAGCTGTGGTGCTTTGGAAAAGATGACGTGTGAAGGCTGCACATAAGCTCTCTCTCTTTCTTCGTAGACAGATGCACAAAGACACACACACACACACACACAAGGTGTATCAGTGTCAGTCCGGGTGGCATACAGGACCACACGGTTCAAGACACACAAAATAATACAATTACTCATACTCATATCTATGCGCCTCGCACAGCATGCGGGCCACATCAAAGCGGCCCCTCCTGCTGCGTTAAATTGAAGGTAAATGTTTGAACACAGGCTAAAACATAAAGACATTCTCTTCAAAAAAAAAAAAAAAAATGTGTCTTAATGTCTTAACTTTACCATGCTGAGGTTTATTAGCCTTGTATATGTGTGTGCAAGAGAGAAACCGAAATAATCCGTTTGATGTTGACGGGAGAATTAATTGGATTGAGAAGTAGTTTGTGTGTGTGTGTGTGTTTGTGTGAGTGTGTGTACATGGTTTGTTGGAGGTTAGCTGAGATATCTCCTCAAAAGAGTTAAACTATTCAAACAAAGTGTGCGTGTGTGTCTGTGTGTGTGTGTATGAACTTCTTGCTTGTGGGGAGGGCACCCTGATGTTTGTTGACCTGAGGGATTACTGGGAAGTTCTTTATGAGTCATTTTTCTCTTTAAGGAGACATTCATTTTGACAGATCGCGCCACAGAATCACGCAGATAATCACTTATTTTGGTTACACTGATGCTCGTAATGATAGGTGTTTGAACTGTTAGTTAACACGCTCAGCTGCACTTCTTTCTAGCTGCTGACACGAATATCTTAGCTGTGAATCAAGGTGCAGGTTATGAATTGGAGACCTTTGTGGTATTTCTACTTCAGTGTGGTGTATATATGTGTGTGTGTGTGTGTGTGTGTGTGTGTCATGTCCAGGCATGTCTTGGTGCCCTCCTCCCTCCTCCTCCTCCTCCTCTACCTCTCCTCCCTTCTAATGTGTACGATGTCCTATCTTCCCTCCCTCTCTCCTTCTAATCTCTCATTTCCTGTGTTGTGGGGTGCTGGTATGTTTGATGGAGAGTCGGTGTTTACACACACTCCTGCAAAACAGAAAGAGAGAGAGATAGGGAGAAAGAGAGAGAGAGAGAGAGAGAGAGAGAGAGAGAGAGAGAGAGAGGACCTGATTGATAGGGATCGTTGTTGTTCTGGAAAAAGGAGGGATATTCAGTTTGACGAGGTCCAGAACTGCTTTCTGTTTTCATCCTTTTTCACATGAACTCTGGAGGAGGGATAGTGGCAACCACTCACACGCTTTCCCACACAGCCATACGGAAACTTAAATTGTGTGACATAAGGTCAGAATATTTAAGATCCTCCTTGCTCATCATGTGCTGAATGAGCAGGACCAGCTGGAGGAAGAAGACTGCGGAGTTCCACATCAGGACAATCAGAATCCCCGTCTGGACCGAGAGGATCAACTCCAGCTTCCCTCTAACCTTTGATTAACCAGGAGCTGACAGGAGGTCATGGATGTCAAACACAGTCTGGACATGTGGCGATCATCCTCTGTTTTTGCATAACAGCGAGCGCTGGAAGGTACTGCTGGCCTGGATATCAGGAAATCCCCTTGTGGAACATTGTATGTGTGATGTGCAAGGGGATCAGTTTGCGTTCAGCGGATCAGGGTTTAAGACGGGTCAGGGGGTAAGCGGGGACAGTATGTTAGTGATGCTGGGGATGGAGGCGATACAGCTCCACACTCCCTGCCCCCCTCAGGTATGACCCAGACCCTGATCCCCTCCTGGAGCACTCTGGACAGGTAAGTGTGCTGTGGCAAACCAGAAAAGAAGAAACAGAAGAATTATGTTGATTTGAGCGAACTTGACACACTTTGGTCAGTCGATGGAAATGTTGAGCAAAGCCCTTGTTGATGTGTTTCATTCCTTGTGGAGGGATTGAGGTTTTAGCTGAGACAGGCGGCTTATATTCTGATATTTCAGTCGAATGTTTTGGGTTTTACTGATTGGTTTTATTATTGCCAACATCTACATGTAATACTATACTGCTTCGTCCTCTCTTTAAGCAGCGGTGGAAATAGTATTCCAATCCTTTACTTAAAGGAATAGATCGACATTTTGGGAAATATACTCATTAGCTTTCTTTCTGATGATTCAGATGAGTAAATTGATACCACTTCAATGACTGCACGATAAATACGAAGCTCCTGCCAGTTAAGCTTGCCAGCTGACTAACTGAGAATAACCACAGAGTACAAATACGTAAAGTCCCGTAATTAAAGTCGTACCAGAGGCAACAGTATGATGCAGAATTACCCCTGTCATTGTTATATTTCATTGTGTAACAGCGTTTTAATGTTGTAGCCGGTGAAAGTGGAGCTTACTTTTTTAATTACTCCTGTGTATAATATCGGAAAATGAAAAGTAAGAGGTAAATGATGAGAAGAAATTTACTTTGCGTAGTTGCTGTCTTGTTTTATTTAATTGTTACAGATATTTGGGAGTTGAAGTCACGACCAGCTCATACTTTGTAACCATTTCACTTTTTTATCGCTTTATGTATTTATTTATTTTATCAAATTTGCACCAGATATTGTCAAAATTAATCTTCGCTCGGTTCACTTTCTTGTTAGGCTGTGAAAATGCAGGGAGACCATCCATACATATTCAGTGATTGGTTCATTTCTGCCTTCAAATGAAGAATTCCTCTCATGAAAACAGTAGTGAACTCCTGAGAGGATAAAAGAAATGTTGAAAATAAACTAAAATGACCATGCATGTTTAATAAACACAGTTTTTTAAAAATATTAGTGCTCATATTTATCTTCTCTATTTGTTCTGTTCTCTGTTCGTCTTAGTGGCGGCCTTTGTTTGGATTGTATTCAGATTTGCCCCTCAGCCTTTTCTCCCTGATGAAATGAATGTTGTCTAAGCCTATAATTACGGTACAGTTGATTGCTGCTTCATGTGTACCAGCCTTACCTGGAGGATAAGAAAGCTAATTCATGTGGCTTAACATTGCTTTTAATCTTTGATGGGTGATGGATTTGTGCTGTCGTCAAGCAGTCGTAAATATTTTATTTCAGGTTTTGTGTGGGCGAACATGACCTGCGCGCTTGTCAGTGCTTGTGTACACTCAGACCGATACCCGCTTATCTAAACAGACACACACAAACAAACCAGTGTTTCTTTCGAGTGTTTGCATCACATTTTACCATCAGTCAGTCTTGATTGTTCACTGTATTTAAGGAAGCAATGTGAACCGTGAATACGTTTTTGTTCAATTAAATTCATATTATGTCGTCTTATCTATTTCTTCCTCTCCTGCTCAGAGTGACCCAGTCTGAGTTTCTCTCATCTTTCCCAAACCTGTCGTCTTTCTAAGAAATTCCCCTCCGGGAGGAGAACAATCAGGGTCACGCTACCCCCTCCCTGCCCTTGCGCAGCCTTAAAAGGCTTCCCCAGCTGGCGTCCTTCTTGATGATGAGTGTTTATTACTGAGCGTTCTGCTCTCCAAACAGTTTCCCCCAGCTTGGCCTTCCCCTCCTGACCGGTTCACACACAACCTGGCATGCAGGCGCTGTTTCTTGGAATAAAAGGGACCTGGATGCACACACTGATGTAGAGCAGGCATTGATTGTAAGAAAATGATATACGCACACAGCCAAGTCAGGTCATCTACTGCAGGACTATCAGGCAACATCTGCTTCTGTACTGCAGTAGAGTTTGTGTAAGGAAATACAAACTCTTTAGTAAATTTTCTTTGTGACGCAGCCAAATCTGATTCATCAGTTTCCATTCACCCGTCATGCTCAAAGTGTTTTTCTTTTTGTAGTTGCGTTTTGGTTTTCTACCTAATATTAGCAAGGTTGCATAATTACAGATCACAAAACCAGATGAAACAATTGGCAATCAACAAACGCTCCACTTAACCAGTCAACTAATCACCTAACGACCGGCAGCAATCAATCAACTAATCAGCATTTTGTCCAGCTAATTATGGAGGATGTACACCAATCAAGCCTCTCAATGAATATTTTAGTGTGTACCTAGAAATGATGGACATAAATAAAAGACAGATATGTTCTCATTTCAGTTTCTGTCATATTTCAATGGAGTTCAAACCTTTATCATGACTTTCAGATGTACTATTACTGATGCAGAGCTTTTGCCTTAGAGCAACACTAGGACAAGTCATGCTTATACTGAAAATTGCTCATTATGTTTTTAATCCTTTATCCTTTTTTGTAGCAAAAAGGCCCCTGGCAAAGTCAGTTAGTGAGTCATTTTGAGTCATTACAAAGTCTTTTGATTTTGAGTTCCCATGTCTTATTGTGATAGTTACATACCTCAAACATATGCTCGTTTGAGCCAAAACATTTCAGTCACTGTTCTGGCATTTCCAAATTCTCATCTCTCAAATCAACCGAAAACATATTAGGATACTCATTTTTACTCTTTTGATGACAAAAGTCCATCCTCTCCTCAGGGGTACGGCAGACTGGTTTGGGGTGAGCAAGGACAGCGACAGCACCCAGCGATGGAGGAGGAAGAGCCTGCAGCACTGCAGCCAGCTGTACGGAGGTCTAAAGGCGCAGGTGATGAGGGAGATGGAGCTTCACAGCCAGGACAACCTCTCCTTGGCCAGCACTGAGACCCCTCCTCCCCTCTACCTCCCACCCCACCACCTCAGTCACCACCACTATGGCATGCAGAGGGTAGGCTAGCGCCTGGGGCATGTTAGAGGGATGGGAGAATAGATGGGATAAATATTCACCTATTCCTTTATCACGTTTTCTCCCTGACTCTTCCACTCTCTACGTTTCTCATTAGGTTTTTGGCGCTTGCTTTACCTCTTTGCTTTGCCATCTTGCCTAGGGTTCGATCGATGGGTTATTGAAGACACAAAGATAGAGACACAAGATATACCAAGTGCAAAAAATTTGTGACAATGAAACTAACCCTCAATCTAACCCTAGTTCAGATGTGTATCATGTGTGTCCCTGCTCTTCACTATTCTGCCGCTGTGTGTTTCCTGTTGTAGTGCAGCTTGAAATAAAAACAGTACAACTATGTGCTTTTCGTATGTCTGTGTACGCACAGATCGTAGACCCCCTGGCCCGGGGTCGTGCCTTCCGCATGGTGGAAGAGGTGGACGGCTTCAGTGTCCCACAAACTCCCATCACGCCCGGCACTGCCTCCCTCTGCTCCTTTTCCAGCTCCCGCTCCGCCCTCAACCGGTTGCCACGGCGACGCAAACGGGAGTCTGTCGCAGTCATGAGTCTCAAGGCTGCAGCAGCACTTATGAAGGTGTTTATTTATATATACAATTTTATTTTTTTTGAGAATTTCTCAGTTACCAGTTTGCTTTGCAAAATCTGTGCTTTGAATTATTGACTTTCAATGAAGCCACTTTTTTCCAGCGACTACCAGCCCCAGTTTGCCTGAAATTATTATGAGATTATATGTCTTTTCTGCATAATGTACATTAGGGGCAGCTATAACTTAACTTCTCATCTGTATAAGAATTAGTAATCCATTATGGGCGGACAGCAGTCTAAAGCTAACTATGGCCACCTTCTCTGAAAAGGAGATTGACCTCAGAGTATATGGATGATTTTACAGTTTTATGATGTTGTATAACAAATCTTTAAAACCAAGCATAGTATAGTCTAGTATAGTCAGTGTTTTCATGCACAGGCAGACACTTTAATTTCCATTCAAAGAGATTCCTAGTATATTCTAATGTTTCCCTGTCTGCTGCACATATGAATGGATGTGTTTCATTGAGTTGATCTGTGTACTTTACATTCCTGTTTGTGTATTTGTGTGTGTGTGTGTGTGTGTGTGTGTGTGTGTGTAGACTCGTTATGTAAAACATGAGATCAGCCTGCCTTGTCGCGGATTAATCTCGGATGATATATCTTAGAGTGGAGCGCAGTTGACACTCTGTATGTGGTCCATTTGGGATGAATGGATGTGCAGTGAGAGCATCGACTAGTGTGTGTTGGGCAGAGGTTGCTGCAGGGGTTTTACAAGCAGATGGTACATGATAATACACAATGAATGCTCAGCTATCTGCTGGATTGCAGTCAGAATATTCCAGAAGTGCAGAGCTAATCCACTGACACACAGATCACTGCTGCTACGTAACCATCAGTCAGTCATTAAGAAAGTGGCACACAGTTGGGGATTCCTTCAGATAAAATAAACTAGCAGCTTCTACCGATTATATATTGATGCGTATACTGTATATTTTTTTTCATTTCCAATTGTTATTGGAAGGATATAATCCTGATAATATCATCCAACATCAGTCTGGCATGATAATAATGATGTGTGGTTCTGTTTGTCAGGGCCGAACATTAGGCGAAAGCAGCACCGGGCGATGTCGCAAACGGAGTTTCATGCCTCCTAGTTTCTTTGAAGACGACACTGTGGACTTTCCTGATGATCTGGACACGTCTTTCTTCACCAGAGTGAGCAGTGGATACAAACAAGCACACTGTCGAGGCTAACCTCACTGTCTCTTAACAACATTGAATTCAGAATATGTGCAGTAAAAAAAGGTTCACTACCTTCACTTAAAGCATTCAACCAGCAGCCATTCTTTATGTCTTCTACACCCTGTAGTCACAACACTTAAACAACTTTTTACAGTTTGCAGTCTTTGATGAATTGAACCCCTCGTTGCTACATCAATCAGTGCTACACCCTTTCCGATTTGGATTCCAACTTACTCAGTTTTCATCTGTGTAGGAGGGTCTGCATGATGAATTGTCCAGCTATGCTGATGAGGTTTTCGAGACGCCATCAGAGGCTGCCCTCCAAAATTTGGATGAGAGCGAGCTCACAGGGAGTGCGCTGGATAAGAACGAACTGGAGAGGAGTCACCTCATGTTGTGAGTTTATATTTATTTTACCATATTGTTACCCATGTGCACACATGAACCTCTGGCATGCTGGAAGGAGACACTATTTGCAACTTTTGCATTACTGAATATAATGTCTTATGATATCATTTACCGTCTACTAATATCTACAAATTCTCAGTCTTACACTGTAATTTACAATGCTTTCCTCAACTTTCCTCTTTCTTCCCCTCAATCCAGGCCGTTAGAGCGAGGGTGGCGGAAGGCAAAAGATGGCTCTCTGATCCAACCAAAGGTGCGTCTGAAACAGGAAGTGGTGAGTGTCAACAGCCACCAGCAGCGTGGACAAAGGATTGTGGTTCCCGTTAAGAAGCTGTTCGCCCGAGAGAAACGGCCATACGGGCTCGGCATGGTCGGCCGTCTCACAAACCGGACGTACCGCAAGCGCATTGACAGCTTTGTCAAGAGGCAGATTGAGGACATGGATGACCACAGGTAAGACAGCGGATTCTATTTTCCTTGGAGGATGACTATCCTCTGAGATTAACATGAATACAGATTTGTCGATTTCCCCAACAAATTTAGTCCTACTCTTCTCCACAGGCCTTTCTTTACCTACTGGATCACATTTGTCCATTTACTCATCACCATTCTGGCTGTAACCATTTATGGTATTGCTCCTGTGGGCTTCTCACAACATGAAACAGTTGACTCAGTGAGTCTATTTTACAGCATTTATAATATTTAGATTGGTTTATTGTTAGTGAATTTGTGTTGAATGCTAGTAATACCTTTCTTTCTTGTTTTTTTGAGGTGTTGAGGAACAAGGGAGTATATGAAAATGTTAAGTTTGTACAACAACAGAACTTCTGGGTGGGCCCAAGTTCAGTAAGTATTTTCTAACTTCCATATAACTTCTTCTGTGAATGATTGTTCTTAACTCGGCTCTTAAATGTGGTAGTGAAAATGGGAAAGCTCTGATGTATTCAACTCTAGGTGATTTATTTTAAAAGTAATTTCTTAAAGTAATGAATGAATGGTCAAAATAGCTGAAAGTAATGAATGATTAGCTGAAAGTAATGAATTAATGGTTGAAATGGTTAGCCGCCAGTAATGAATAAATGTTTGCTGAAAGTAAAGGATAGACAGTTGAAAGAGTTAATTAAAGGTAATAGTTAAGAGTTGCATGGCTGTATGTTTAGAATTCAACCATTTATCCATTATTTTTCATAATTTTGTGAGCTAGATGTATATTAAAAGGCTCAGACAATGTTGTACCATTCTCTTATTTTAGCCAGATTGCACAACTGTTACACATAGTCATGAGCTGACTTTGCTCCCATATAAATCATCTGCTCGAGGTGAGGCTCGAACTCACAACCTCAGCATTGCTCTGCTGGCTACTGTCTTATAAGTACCGCACGCTGACCGACTGCGCCACTGGAGCCTGTGAAAGTGAATGATATAACTCTGAGCTGTTGCATAAATTTGTTGAAACTAGCACTGGAGGATTATGAATGTTTTCACATTAAAGTCTGAGGTTTATATGGTCATTACTTTAAGTGAGGCCCATTCTCAAAATCATCTTTTTGTTAGACAGTGTCTTAAATTAAGCAGCTGCTGCATGCTCACCACATGCACATCTGCATCTTCTAATCGCAGTTTAGATTTTAATGTTAAGAAAACTGTCCACATATATAATCTCCCTGTGTGTGTGATTGCAGGTGTGTACAATTCTGGGAATCAGAGTGGCAGAAACTAGACATTTTGAGCATATATATGGATACATATACAAGTTGTATAATAGCTAGGAACTGGATGTGAACATTAGAAATTATATAAAAGTTGATAATGTTACAACATTTTTTTATACAAATGAATCGTCAGTATTTGGGGCAGGTTTTCTCAAGTGTGCATTCTTACTACTATCACTTTGAATGGCAGAAGCTAGCTATAGGTAATGGATAAATGGTTAAGATAGTTAGCTAAAAGTAACTTGTATATGTATCCAAATACATGGTCAAAATGTAAGAAAGCAAACTTGAGCAAACCAACCCAAAACAATGACAGTCCATATAAAAATATATTATAACATATTGTGACTTTTATATCATTAATAGTGTTAAATAATGTCCAGTTTAAAATCAACTTAAATGGAATATGGGTGATTGGATAGGGAGCTTAAGTTTAGGCTACTTCAGACAGAAAAGTCTGGGAACCATTGCACTGCCAGATCCACAACTTCACCAAGCTGTAATGTCATCCTTGCTGCCCTGCAGGAGTCACTGATCCACCTGGGTGCCAAGTTTTCCCCCTGCATGCGTCAAGACCAAGAGATCCATCAGCTGATCCAGGAGAAGAGAGAAAGAGAGAGAGAGTCGGGCTGCTGCGTGAGGAACGATCGCTCCGGCTGCCTGCAAACTTTACAAGAAGACTGTTCGGTCAGTGAAAACGGCTGGTTGATTGTGATTTCTCCGTTTCAATGACATTCTATCGGACAGCACTTCTCTTGTATGAAACAATGCTTTAAAAGCTGTGTTCATTTTGTTGTTATCATATCAGGCAAAATGTATAGGAATGTGGAATGAATAGTCAACCTGCTTATCCACTTTTTTATTACAACTAAAAAAATACAGTTTCCTCAAGCTTCAGGCAGTTTTTGTTGCACCGTTAAGTCATCGCAGCCACTTAACAAGCAGAATAGGTCCCTCTTTCAAGAGCTACGGGATAATGTTAACACTGATATAATTTCATCTTTCTGTCTGTCTTCTACTGCAGAGTACCCTGGCAGTGTGGGTGAAGTGGCCGAAGCACTCCAGTGCTCCCCTCCTGAATGGTCAACCCCGCCAGCATGGTGCAGTCTGCCATCAGGACCCCAGGTACCATGACTACTACTCCACCAAAAAAAATTACACAGTTAGAACAGCATTTTGTCACCACCATTTCTGACATTTGCCCTTGATTTCGTAGAATTTGTCTGGAGCCAGCCTCAGTTTCACCTCATGAGTGGCCTGATGACATCACCAAGTGGCCAGTGAGTGCATTTACGTGTTAACAATTCAAGCATTTAGCTGATGTTCTTATATGTACTGTATATATATTATATATACACACCATCTAGTGAACAAATGGGATATTTGAGAATTTGTCATGGCTGAGGATTACCTCAGCTTCATAATTTTGTGAGCTAGATGTATATTAAAAGGCTGACTGAGAGACTGTGTTGTTGTACCATTCTCTTATTTTAGCCAGACTGCTCAACTGTTTCACATAGTCATGAGCTGCTTTGGCTCCCACATATATCATCTGCTCCAGGTGAGGCTCGAACTCACAACCTCGGCATCACTCAGATACTGTCTTATAAGTACCGCGCGCTGACCGATTGCGCCACTGGAGCTTGTAAAAGCAGATGATATAACTCTGAATTGTCGCATTAATTTGTTGAAAATCGCACTGGAGGATCATAAATGTTTTCACATTAAGGTCTGAGGTTTATATGGTCATTACTTTAAATGAGGCCCATTCTCAAAATCATCTTTTTTGTTAGTCAGTGTCTTAAATTAAGCAGCTGCATGCTCACCACATGCACATCTGCATCTTCTATCCTCAGTTTAGATTTTAATGTTAAAAAAACTGTCCACATATATAATCTCTCTATGTGTGTTACCACAGGTTTGTACAAGGTACAATTCTGGGAATCACACCAATCTTCCACACATAGACTGCACAATCACAGGCCGGCCCTGCTGCATTGGAACCAAAGGACGGTGAGGATCAAGAGGGGTTCAGCTGTTTAATCTAAAAAAAGATGCCATACAGGATTTAGTCAAGGCAGATTTTCTAAAGCTATTAACAATCATTTCATATCAAAGCATTTGCATATATGCCAGTATTGACTGTCTTTAACTTTGACCATTTTCATAATTAAATGTTAAATAATTTTTTTTATACCACCATTAAACCACCACCTTTAAATGTTAGGAAGGAAAAGACTTGGATACAGAATGTATACAATCATCGGTCAGTGAAAGTGCACTAAAACTCAGACTAATGAAACGATCTTAGGGTGACTGGATTATATGATGTTGAGAGAAACTAACATTGAATTGTATTGTCAACAGACAGAACAACCTGAGTGAAAATACTGGCAATGACAGTCATTTGAGGATAAAAATAATGTTTTCACCTCTTCTTAAACTCCTGAGGCAATTGTCATTTATCTTTGAGTTGTTGCTGATTAAGCTGATGATGTGGGGTTTTTTTTGTCTTGTAGATGTGAAATCACTTCCAGAGAGTACTGTAACTTCATGCATGGCTACTTCCATGAGGAGGCTACTCTTTGCTCACAGGTAGGACAAACACACAATTATTATTGCTATATGTATAATCCTTTCCTCACATCAGTCTAACTCCAGCAGTTGCTATCTTTGCCCCTAACGCCCTAATCTGTATTTCAAAGCATAGAGACATTTGAATTTAAAACTTCAATGCTCCAGGTGAGGCTTGAACTCACAACCTCGGCATTGCTCTGCAGGTCACTGTCATATAAGTACCGCGCGCTGACCGATTGCGCCACTGGAGCCTGTATTGAGCTGTGATTTGAAAGGACTTTGGACTGAATTCAACACTGCTGTTTACTGCCACAGGATGGCAGTGGATCTCACTGGTGTGTTTTCCTCTAAACTCACATTTTCCTCCCTTTCTTTCTTTCTTTCTCTCTCTCTCTCTCTCTCTCTCTTCCAGGTGGCTTGCATGGATGATGTGTGTGGTTTGCTGCCTTTCCTCAACCCGGAGATCCCAGACCAGTTCTCCCGTCTCTGGCTGTCTCTCTTTCTTCATGCTGGGTGATTGAAACACTTATTTTTTTTTGTCCATCTCAGAATGGTCCAAGCAGCAGTTTATGACAAAAGAACTGTTTTATCTGGATCACAAATCAGTCTAAATGGTAAAATATCAGGTGGATTTGTGTTTCTTCCACAGTGAACATTAAAGATAACAACTTGTCTTGTCTTTCTGTAGGATCCTGCACTGTCTGGTGTCGGTGTTGTTCCAGATGACGGTGCTCAGGGACCTGGAGAAGCTGGCCGGCTGGCTGCGAATTTCCATCATCTACATGCTAAGCGGCATCACTGGCAACTTGGCCTCAGCCATTTTCCTGCCCTACAGAGCCGAGGTACAATTTCACTACCAAACAAACTACACAAAAAGCATTGTTTAAATGTCACTACTCATGCAATTACTGCAACTTTACAGTTTTAAGTTCTCCTCAGACTTTTCTGAAATGAAATAAACTGAGCAACAAAGTCACTTTGCCCATTGACTGAGGAGTATGCATTGTCTCCTTTTGTTTGGTACATTAAACGTACCAAACTTATCACTCCCTGTAATCGCCTGTTTCCTCTTTTTCATGTGTCTCTCTCAGGTGGGTCCTGCAGGCAGTCAATTCGGCATCCTGGCCTGTCTGTTTGTGGAGCTGTTTCAGAGCTGGCAGATCCTTGAGCGGCCATGGCGGGCTTTTGCCAAGCTGCTTGCCATCTCAGTCTTTTTCTTCTCCTTTGGTTTGCTACCTTGGATCGACAATTTTGCCCACATCTGTGGTTTTGTATCAGGATTCTTCCTATCCTTCGCCTTCCTGCCGTACATCAGGTAGGTGAAGAAAAGGGATGCTTGCAGTTCCTTAATTCTTCAAGTGAAATGAAAACACTGTAAATTCTTAAAAACCTGGTGAATGTATGAAATGAATAATGCAGATTTTTTTTTTCCTCTTCAGTTTCGGGCGTTCTGATATGTACCGGAAGAGGGTCCAGATCTGTGTGTTTCTGCTGGTCTTTCTGGGTCTGCTCGCCACCCTGGCCGTCCTCTTCTATGTCTACCCCGTGAAGTGTGACTGGTGCGAGTACCTCACCTGCATCCCAATCACAGACAAGTTCTGTGAGAAGTATGACCTGAATGCACACCTCCTCTGAACACCGGCCTTTGAAATGTCAGCTGGGCTGTTTCTTAATGCGCACCACTGTCAGACTGGTCGCAACATTTCTAAATGTATGAAGTTGATGAAGATGAAAACTAAATATGGAGCTGCAGTGCAAGTTGAGACTGAGCAAGAACATGCTTCTGGAATAATATTTCAGGATTTTTTGTGGCTCTATGAATTTCAGATGTATTTTGTTGGTACTGTTTGGAAAGGTACAATAATCCCACTATGAATAAAGGCTATGCATGAAAGCCTTCAGGCATTTGACATGAAATATTCACATGCACGGGAACAAAAATGAAAGTTTTAAAAAGTTGACTGAAAAGGACTAACAATTGATTTATGTGTGACTGATCTATAGCTGGGCTAATCAATGACCAGTCACACTGGAGGAGAGGAAGGAAAGGTAGCCGTTTCCTTCCAAATGAGTTACTTCTCCTGTGGTAAAACTGACTTAACAGCACCCTTCGGTGGCAAAAAGGAACATTGCAACCTGAGACCACCCCAACAGAGAACCTGAGAATTTTTTTCTACTTCTTTTTTTTGTTTTGTTTTTTTTGTTTTTTTTTTACTGATGTCCAAGCAGTTTTGTCCATTTAAATGAGTTTAATCTCACCAAGAAATGAGACTCTAAAATGCTTACATGTGCCTTATTTACACACAACTATACAGACATACACACACAGACATGTTTTTGTGCCATGTATCTGCAGTTTCTGATGTTATGAGTCCTGTTCCTTATCCTTTGTAGAAACTGCATTTCACAGTCTGATAAAAAAAATCATGTAAAATAGTGTTTTTTACTGCAATATTTGGTTTTTACATTGTCATTTTTAATTTGTTTTTCTACCACACTGGGAACCTTGGTTTCTGCAACAGCCTTTAATGCACTTATTTCACAGGTTGTTTTTTTTATATTTACCCTGTGTTACATCTGTAAAGAACACACTTGTATGTTAAGCTGTTCCATTGGGAATAGCTGTTAAAGGTGAATTTGTGTGTTTTTGTTGAATGTGGTGGCGTTTTAGCTACCTGAAAATAAACATAAGATGCAGAATTTAGCCCACCTGTGTGTGTGTGTGTGTGTGTGTGTGTGTGTGTGTGTGTGTGTGTGTGTGTGTGTGTGTGTGTGTGTGTGTGTGTGTGTGCATATAGCAAGGACACATTAATTTAAATGAGTCATTGGAAGAAACAGTTTTTACCCATCACTTTTAACTCATAGCGTCACATTGTGGAGTAATGAGTGAATATGGTCATTTCTCAGTATACCAGTCTGTTCCTGTACAGAGAACAGTAGTATTTAAATTTGATCCAAATCCTTTGTGAAATTCTGCAACCCTGTAGTGACCCACATGATGAGTCGTTAAAAGTGTAAATGTGGGTGGGATTGCTAGTTTCACAGTAACAGACAAAGGGGCTTGAGTAAAGAGCAGGAGCAGCCACTGTTAAGACGTGCTCACCAGCTGGTCAGTAGCTTACTTGTTGAGTTGTTGTACCAGTTTCTTGTTCTGATGAAAGTCATTATTCTAAATTAATAAAGTAATAATTAAAAAAACAATCAAACAGAGCAACAGCACTCTAGTTTAACCAAAACATGTGTTTGAACTTGTTGCCTAATAAGGCCTCTTCTTAGTACAGTGTGCTCATGTGCAGACTGTAATTGATTGGCATCTTCCTGACTTTGTTCATTCTGTTGAGGTGGTACAACTCAGGCAAAAGTGTGTTAAGTAACATTGACATTTTCTGAGTATTGAACACAGCAACCAAACAAGCTCCAGGGGTTCAGTCAGTGCACGTTGTTTCTAAAACAGTAACCAGCAGAGTAATCCTGAGGTTGAGAGCTACAAAGACTACATGACTACAGGCCTTGACCTTCGTTCAGCAGATGCCTCGATTAAAGGAAACTAGTGTATGTTTACTTTTTTTTTTGGAAAAGAAAGTGGTCACCTTCAAACTCTTTAAACTCTCCATAATCACATTATACTGATTACTAACTAGCCTTCTTTGGGGGAATATTTGGCCCACTTGTTCAGTGTTGAACTTTGTCCCACCATAAGCTCCAGTGGCGCAATCGGTCAGCGCGCGGTACTTATAAGACAGTAACCTGCAGAGTGATGCCGAGGTTGTGAGTTCGAGCCTCACCTGGAGCAACAGAGTTTTAACATACTCCTGAAGGAAAATAACACCATCACTGACTGCTCACATAACTCAACTAACACAATCTAAATCAAGATATTCAGCTGTTAAACCCTGATACTCACACTACTCATTTGAATGACTACTCTAACAACAAATGACTACATGACTACAGGCCTTTATTCAGCAGCTGCCTCAATTAAAGGAAAGTAGTGACCTTTTTAAGAAAAATACTACTGTTGATGCTCACCTTCAAACTATATCAAGATTCTCTTTAAACTCCCATTATCATATTACACTGATTACTAAAAGCCTGTTTTTCAGGAATATTTGACTCAGTTGTTTGAGTGTCAACTTAGTAACTCAACAAGCTCCAGTGGCGCAATCGGTCAGCGCGCGGTACTTATAAGACAGTAACCTGCGGAGTGATGCCGAGGTTGTGAGTTCGAGCCTCACCTGGAGCAGCAGAGTTTTAACATGGTTGGGAAAAAACACACCAAACCCTAACACTGTTCACAAGTTTCAGTCAACACAACCCCAGTCTCTAGTGGTTCATGAATAAATTGGGAAATCCTGTTAATCACATGATGTAAGGCAATCTACTGAATTTCTAAAATGAGAATAACAGAAGTAGAAATGAGCAGCATTTCTTCCATCCTCTAACTTTGGGCAACATTTAAACATTTGGAGCTCTAAGCCAACATTCAAACATAAACTGAAGCTTCTTTGCATCATCCATTCATTCATTCATTCATTCATTCATGTGGCTATAAAGTCACTGCCACTCAATGGACAACATGTTGCAAATATCCAACAGTAAAGGCCATGTTCAAGCAAATACATGTACCTTGTGGTGCATGTACAACGCTATAATATTTGTTAGGTGACAGAAGACAGTGGAACAGACAGACAAACCGAAAGAATTACAGTAAGATAACTTGTACAGTGACCTGTTTTTCCCTGGTTGATATGGTGTGAGGAGCCTATCTCATGGTAACAAAAAGCATGACTGCGCATTTTTTTGATAAAGGGCATGACAAGAGGGCATGAGATCGCCTCATTTTGCTGACTCAGCCTTCTTCTTCATCATGACTTCACTCCAGTGGTTAGAGGCTTACATATCAATAAAAAATCAATTTAAAAAATAATGCAAACAATAATGAAAACAATGCATTTGTGTTGTATCTATGCAAAGTGTTGCATGCTTTTAAAATGATGTGCTACATTTTTAATGATCGTTCAAAATATGACTTTGTTATATTACTGATGTAAACTTTATGTGTCAGTGTATGTAAAGACCAGTAAAAATGTGCAGCATCCAAAGTCAAAGCACCAATACTAAAATAAAAAAAAAACTTAAAAATGGAACCTGCTGTCTTTGCACATGTAAGGGTGGGTGGAAGGGTCATGCAGGGACACCATAATTACTGTAAAGTCTTCTGGAGGTGATGGGAGGTTCCTCCATGATAACCTCACTGACTGAGCCAGCCTGCTTTCACCCACCCACTTGTATCCCTCAACAAGGACTTGGTGCTGCATTGAGGAACCTCCAGAATTTCCTCCTGACACCTGAAATGACACTTGAATAGGTGTCAGTCAGTTCAAGGAAACAATCGGGATGTTTCCACAGTCTACAACAACTACATTCATGACCAGAGCTGATATGAGAATGATGAGGCCACATGAAGACCTATAACATTATAGGCTCTTTTGATCCCCCCTGTTTGTTATTGGCCTTTTTCACAGGAGACATGTTGACTTAATATGGTAGAAAAAACACAGGTGTTACTAACATAACATTAACAATGACTCTGTTCTATTCATATTCAAGTAAGAAATGACAGTGTGACAGTGAATTCAACCAAACTACTGCAATATGTCAACATGTCTTCTGTGAAACAGGTCCATATTGTGTTTTTCTGTTATGTGTGTATGGTTTGTGTTGTATCTGATCTTATTTTGGTCAGTGTATGAATAGTTCAAGTGATACAAAAGTGTGTCATTAGCTTGTTTGGTGCTGGTCCTGGCTAAACCTGAGCCTTTATGTTACAGTAGTAGAAATGTGGGCGACTCCCTCAAAGGTTTACTGTGTGGTGTTTGCTCTGTGGTAATTTGATAAACTATAAACTCTGTTTGGGAATATGCACCACTATCATATCTTGTCACTGTTGACCCTGTCTGCTTCTCAGTGCTCCTGAATGGTGGTGTTTGTTTAGACGCCTCAATAAACGACAGACAACAGAGCTACAGTCCTCTGGGAAGCTGGATGGTCCTCACAATGGTATCAGATGCAGACTGGTCTCACGCCCACAGTGCTCATGGAGCTGCCGATAGCAGCAGCTGAAAGACCTTATCTGCAAAAGCCTGTTCCATACTAGAACATGTGCTCTGACTCATTTATGTAACACTGTTAACAAGGTGAGTAAGAAATCTTTTTTAAAAGTGATATTTAAGAGGTGGAGTGGTGGGGTTTTACAAAATAAATAAATAAAACAAAAACAGCCATACACACCTCTTGCAGTGTTTGAATTATGCTTATTGAACATCTTTTGAGTAACAAGTCTAGTTTTACTGTGTGAGATGAGAGAAAAAGCATGAAAGTTATCCATACAGTATTATTTATATTTATATGCTGGTAGTAAGGACTGAAATGTAGTGGCATCTAAGGGGCCATCATCGGAGCACAACGCTGCAGCTGCGCTTTGAGAACAGTCACATAAGTGATATGGTAGAACTATCCAGCGTGACGCACACGGAGCAGCAGATAGTACAGTGGTGCGGAGCCCCCACCCTGCACTGGCTGTGGTCCGATAACGCAGACGAGGGGAACATCCCGCACCAGAGCGCACGGCTGCCGAGACCTTTACCATAACACCTCTTCAGACAGAAGAGATTATTTACTTCATCTTTTTTTTGTTTTGGTTAACAGCGTTATTGTTATGTTAAAATGGTTTTACGCACACCTGACCTCCGCTCAGCTGTAAAGTAATCTCACACTTCTCATAGTTTTACCTCAGTTTATCATCTAACGTTCACTAGGCTGCAATGCTCTCACAGAAAGAGAGAAAGCTCATTGCAGAAATATGGGAAAGACTGACTCCTGTGGCGGAGGATATCGGTTCAGATGCGCTTCTTAGGTAGGTTTAACATTTCCAAAAATCTAAACTTTCTGTGTATGATGATTAGATTTTCTCTGGAAAGCATCATTGATAAGTGACAAGACTTTATATGGATAAGTAGATACATTTTTGGATGTAAGCCATCTTATCTTTAGCCTACTCCACCTTATTTAAGACTGACAGTCTGGTGTGTTTAGAAAGACGAAGGCATTCAAGACGTTTTTCTTTAGCTCTCCATCATAATGAAACCAGTAAACTTTGAAGAGCAAATCCTTCCAATTTAAGATCGAGGAGATTCAGTGAAATTCAAATTAGTTGGCATCGAGTTCACACCTGGTTCACACCAATGTTGTGGTGATGATGATTATGATGACGACAGCAAAAGGAGTGGCCATCGTCAATTTTCATGTGTTACCTGTTACCATAATGTTTTTCTATATATCACTACCGTCGTTCCTCTTTTTTTCATCCCACAGGATGTTCACTTCTTTCCCGGGCACCAAGACATATTTTTCCCATCTCGACATCGGTCCACGCTCCCCTCATCTGCTCTCCCACGGGAAGAAAATCGTCCTGGCCATAGCAGAAGGAGCCCAAGACATCAGCCAGCTGACGGTCACCCTGGGTCCACTGCAAACCCTGCACGCTTACCAGCTGCGCATTGACCCGTCCAACTTCAAGGTGCTTGTCCAAAAGTACTGTCTATAGTGTGGAAATATACACTGAATCCATATGAGATCAATCTACAGTCAAGTTTGGATCACCTGTTTACAACATGCCCATTAAATCCTGTAGCATAACACAAAAGTGATTATGCAATAGAAATACATTTGCCATATGAGCGTATGACACATGGACACACATTTAAGAACAATAAAGTGAGTGATACATTCAATAGTGTATGTGTAATATATGGTAGAATATACCAGCTACTTCTATGTATCTCCATATATATCATTAATTAAGGTCTTCTACTATGGTAAATTGTATAAGAAGTCTATCAATTTATGTGTCAATTCCCACAAGGATATTTGAAGCCAAATCAGGGAAATGTTTATATCATGATCTCCAATATGTATCTCACTGCTAAAGTTGAACACATGCACACTTTATTTACACTGGAAGATACAGTAAATGTAAGAGAGTCAGAGGTGAGCTTTGGTCTTTTGGGTGGGGGGTAAATGCAAACATTTAGCTTGGATTATGTTGAGTCTGCAATGTAAAGCTAATGCTCGCTTTCATTTCAGTGTTTGTAGGAACAGTTTAGATGATGGTCGGCTGATTATGGGTGATTTACCTTTTGTTTGTTTTTTTTTACTGTACATAGCAATTTGAAATTTCATGTCTATTTAGTCTCAGGTTTGAAAACAGGTGTGGCTTTAGGAGGTCTGTTAAGAGAGTTTGACAGCACTGACTGAGAGTTACTGCAGATAATTCTATAATGCACGAGTCACTGTTGTTTTGACTCTTATTCTACTTCTACTCTCCGTCCTGTTCTCATTATTCAACAAACTGATAACCACTGTACAAAACCTTGCAGCTGTCATCACTGTGCAAATCAAGTGCATATAATGATTAACAGTTTATTTTACACCACAGTGAGAGGGAACAAAACACAAATCATACAAACCATCATACAAAATCTGGAGGTGCCACTGGAAAGATTTTCCTGTGAACTGTGTGTTAAGTTTCGACATAAATAAAAGTCAAAGGGGACTATTTTCATTGCTTTATTAAGAGTAAGGCCATCTCAAATATTTTTTAGGGGAAAATTTACTTTGTATCACCACAAACAAAGTGTATCAGAGGGGCACGGTTAGGAAACAGTGAAGCTCATATTGTATCTGTTCAATCAAAAATGTGAATATTAGTTGCATAAATCCGAACAGAAGCAGGTTTTTACACATTTTACGACTCTTCATGTTATATATACACCACCCTTCTCTTTGCTTGATTTACATTGTTAATTGAACTGCAACTCTAACTAGGCTCTTCATTGATTTTGTGTCAGTCCTTTGTCAATAACAAATCTTATACTTCTCTGCAGCTGTTCTCACACTGTGTGCTCGTCACCCTGGCCTGTCACATGGGTGAAGAATTCACACCTGTTGCACATGCAGCAATGGACAAGTACCTGTCAGCATTCTCAGCTGTGCTCGCCGAGAAATACAGATGAGACTCACCCATGTGTTTCCGGGAAGTATACATGAGGCATTTATGATATGACATATTTACGTATATGCGTAGTTGTTATTATATTATGTAATGTTTTGTAATAATAAAAATGTGCAATTAACCTGTTGGATTTGGTTTTTAAAGTCTTGAAGGACAAAACTTTTTTTTTTTTTATTCCATACTAAATGCCTTCCAGTCAGTTATTTATTTAATTTATGCATAAAAGTCAGACTCTGAACAGCAACCATGCAATACAAGAAACTACCTGATTCATAATAATCATTTTTACAATGTAACAGTTTGATTTTGTTCTGAGTTTAACTGTGTATACAACACTAGCAGCATGTATTGAATGAGTTAACAAGGTCTCTCTGCTTGTAACTATATTACTATAAGCCTATGATGATATTTCTATTAATGATTTCTAAAGTGTGTAAGTCAAACAAGTTTCATTTGTCCAAAAGTTGATTTTCATACTGGCGTGAATTCCAGTGGCAGCCTAGAATATAGGAAATGAATTGATTAACTTACAGTATCCTGTAGAAACTTCTTGATATGTGATTAGTATCAGCAGTAAAGTAAATAACATGTGAATAAGTAAACACTTGGGTGGTCCTTTGCCTGAGGAAACTCAGGTTCAGACCACAGTCTAGCCTAGTGAGCACCACCAAACAACAGCAAACTGACCGAGGTTGTATAGATTTACACTACAACAGCGCCACCGTCTGGTAAGATGGGTGTTTTTAGGAAATGAAAGTTAAAATCACATTTCATCAGCAGCAACAAAGTGAACGAGACAAAGAACAAATCTCTAGAGAAAACACACCCAATCAAATCTGAACTGAGGGCACAGAAAATAAATGACCTAGAGAGCCCCACAGGATCCTAACACATTTAAGATGTTATATCCTGGCAGGAGGAGCTCACTTCTGTCACTAAACAAAAGAAAGTGGGGTAATGGGATATAAGAGGAGTAGAAAGAGAAAAAGATGTGTTAAAGCTGTTCAGTTGTTAAGATGTGTTGAGATTGTTTATTATGAAATTGGTTGAGACTGTTAAGATGTGAAATGGATTTAACAAAAAAAGAAGAAAAAGGGAAACTCAAGCTACACTTTTTATTTCATTTTTCTAAACTTAAGCACTTTATTTTAGGATGTACATTTTTCAAAAGCTCTGTTATATATTTCATTTCTAAATGCTGCACTTATTTTACTTGAAATCTGAAAAGAACATTTATTTATTATTATAGTATTTCTTATTTATAATCCTTCCATTTCAATGTGAAATATGACAATAAAATGTGTGGAAATATTATATTGAATTGTACTTTCTTTATTTGTTTTGACAGTTAATTGTTGATACTAGTGCTAGATTACTTACAACATATATGACACTGAATTATATCGCAGGTTAGACATTATGATGTTCTGGACCTTTGCTTGGGGAAATGTTTTCTAACTGGAACTCTTTGACTTTTAACTGAATATCCCTGTTGTAAAGCAACGACGACACAACTATTCTTATTTTCAGATGATTACACACTAATTAAAACATACTTATGAATATTATATTGCAGTTTTTTCTCACTGTCAGTGTTGCAGATACCTTCACACTCCAGTCCAGCAGGTGGCGCTAATGTTTCACCGCAAATGAAAACAAAACAGGACATGTCGCCATAAAAGAAAAATAAAATGCTATACTTATCAAAGTCATTAGTCTTACTATAGAGTAAATATCTATAACTTTATAACTTCTACATTATTGTATTCAGTAGGCTTATATTCTTATTCCTGTATACTACCAATAGTTCATCATCTCCGTGTTTGCAGGGATGTTTATAGTAGGAGGTTAGCTCGTTTATATATTTACAAAGTTGACCAGGCTGGGGATGACATGTGCTGTCCAGGGTTGTAACAACACCACGAAGCCGCTCTCTTTCCCGACTGACACTGTGTGTTCCTCGGCCAGCCGGAGGACTCCTGGACCTCCCGGCTGAAAGTCTGCACTTCTCCCCGCGGAGCGTCACCAACTACACCCAGACACAGGCTTTGCTGTCCGGCTTCACCTCACCGAAGATGCACTGAAAGTGGTGTACCCTGAAGCTAGTTTACTTAGCTGGGCCATTGCACCTTTAAAGATTCCCTCAAGACATGTTTAAAGCTGTATATAAATAATAATAATGATAATAATGTGTGTCTGATATGGCTCTTCCACAAAAAAGTTAGACAAAATACACGTTAGTTTGACCTATAGGTTAATTAAAATGTTTGTCACTTTGTTCTTTAACTGATGTGAAAACTATCAACACAACCTGTGTTTCCTCAGTCCAGAGTCCTGAAAGATGTGGGTTGCCAGACTGAGGATAAGAAAATTATTCTTCTGTATTAAGTTATGAATTAGTTTTTTCTTTTTTTAAAATAATGATTTGTTTTTTTAAATTGTTGTGCCTCTGGAGTCTGAGCCAGAGGAGCCACGGTTGGAGTCGGAGTCAGAAGAAGTGGAATCAGAGATGGAGATTGTGGCTGTAAAAGTCAAGCCAGATGAATATGAGGAGCCTGTGAGCTGAACTATTGTTTGTGCAGCCTGCATCAAATGCTGGCAAGACATAACTCAAACTATTGACAGCCAAAAAATGTAAGAACAGAGGTAACTGTAGTTTATTTTCTCTTATTGCTTACTATAATGATTTTAAAGTTGTCATTAGGTATATTCTGTTTTGGTTTCCCCTCCTCTCTCTGTATTTCTAGTAGTTTGGGCTGTTTATGACTGTGATGCCTGACGGAGACACTTTATCAAAGGTGTCCATTTCCTGCAAGTCAAAAGACTGATATTTGCAGAGACAGCAGTCTTAGTGAAGTGATGGCTTCATGTTTTTCCTGTTCACAGCCCCTGTCATGAGCTGAAAACGGTGGTTGAGACACATCAACGATCCAGACTGACCAGAAAAAACCTTTCATGATGAGCTCAATGAGTTTGATCTTGCTAATGGACTGCTTTTATAAATTTAATGTCAAAAATTAGCTACAAATCTGATGTATTTGTGGTTGTATTTTGGTGTTCCTGATTATAACAACTAAATATTAAAACACTTCAAACTAATCCACATCTTGTAGCAAACTAGTTCAAATATGTCAGGAAATTGCTTTTGTTAGGAATAAACTTGCAGTTTACCATCATGGAAAATATTTGATCAAATAAAGTTTTCCTTAAACAGGAATAAATTACAGAAGCCATCTTTCACTTTCAAAATGTGAGTGTTACACTTGAAGTAAAACATTACTATTCAAGTTAAAAATCCTCTTTTGCTTCAGGTGCACTATTGTTCCAAGAAAAAATGATCATTTATTCAGAAGGCACATTGTCTGATTTATTGCTGTTTTGGTTCATTTGTAGCACAGAGGGTTCCCACAATTAATAATTCAACCTTGAATCTGTATCTTAACTCCAAAGCTCTGTGTAATGTTATTTCTGATCATATCTGCGCTCTAACAGTGTTGGCCTCTTCTGTATTAGGGGGACAATTAAGTGGCTGCAGTATAATCAGGATTTCATGTTTTAGTCATGAAGGAGCTGTCTGTGGTGCTGAAATAAATTTGTCATAAATAATGAGTTGTCCCTGGTGCTGAAATAAACTTTGCCTAAATACAGATGTGGATAATTCTGGCAATGAAATTCATATTTCCTCATTGCTCCATTAATAACATCTGACAATGATCAGTTGAAAATTAGCCAGCGCAAAGAATGGGAATGAAAGGAAAACGGTTTTTTTTTTTGTTTTTTTACAGTGACTTTAATCTGAGCTGGTGGAGCCTGAATTAAAAACATTTTCAAATTCGATAAGATATAGGCAGGGTCACATGGTGGGAGGGGCCAGTATATCTCAGCTGAAGTAGTTCATCCCATCAGCTGGAGAGAGAGAGAGAAAAAAAACTATTTTGTATATTTTTGAAAGTTTCAGAGTTTCTGAATTCTGCTCAATATTTATGTCCTCTTTTGTTTTATTTAATATCATGAGGTTACCATTCACAAAACATTCATACTGGAAAACATATCAAGTAGTGAGCAGCAAGAACTTTGAGGATAATTATTTTGACTTTTTTTAATAAATGCTTTATTTATCACAACACATTCAATTTCATCTCAGTCCAAATGTTAAACTTTGTAAACTAAAATTATATTTTTTTAAAAAAGTGACAGGAAATACAAAATAGAACTATAATAATAATAATAATAATAATAATAATAATAATAATAATAATAATAATAATAATTACATTTGCAGTAAATACATGCATTAAAATAAAAAAGGCAATTCTGTGTGTCCAAAAATGTAATATTTTACAAATAGAAAAATGTTGTTTTGTTTTTGTTTTGGAAAAAAAAATTGCGCATGAAAAATAAACCTATTACAATCATCACATTAATAAAGTAAATTTTAGGGTCTTTACATTCAAGATATATATATATATGATGACCAAAATTTGTGTTGTGAGTGAGGAATTCATTTTCATTTTTACAAAAGTTTGGTGTAAATATGATCACTTTTTTTTCTGTTAGTTGTCCTCATGTGGCCTTGAGCTTCACTGGGGGCTCTTATCAGTTCTGAACATGCGTGTTCACGTGCGTGTTGAGTTTAGGTGCAAAGCCTAAAAACAAGATGTCATGACAGAAATCCACTCTGTCCTTAAATGACACCGAATCCCCTCACAGTAATCAATACAGGGATCCCCTCAGCCTGTAAAGAGCCTGACCTGCAAAATTATTGTTGCAATTTTTAATGAAAATTAAATTAAAATAATTAAAATTCATAAAATATAAAATAAAATTGTAGTTTTTATTTATTTATATTCCATTTATAATTATTTCCATCCATACAGTAAAGCCCACTGAACGTCTCTCAATAAAGGAAACATTTGGAAATATAGCCAACAACCCGTCCTATTAATACGCCCAAAAGCCTTTTTTTTATTCCATTCTTAAAAGATAAGTTCACAGTTTTTCAAGTCTGTCTTAAAACAAAAACTAGGAGCCCAAATAAACACTGAAAAATGTTTATTTTCTTGCCATAATCACTCCTCTTGTTCATACTGACTATTAGAAGATCCCTTTATAATGTACTTAAATGTGTGAGTGACCGGAGGCCAAAATCCACAGTGAAGCTTCAGCCATCCAAATGAGTCAAATGAAGTAGATATCTTTGAACATTACAGTCTTTTTAGTGGCAAAGTCCCTGTTTTTGTTACCATACTTCCACCGCAGCTCAACAGGGAAACACTGTGGCAGATATCCGCTTGATATGAATAACTCAGACTGCTGAAGCCTCATATGAGCTTCAGATAAACTTTTAAATCACTTTAACTTTAATTTATAATTATTTAATTTTAAGTTTAGCTTTTAACTTCTTTCTCATGTTTTCATTCTGCCGCCACCGTAGGTTATCTCACTAACCGCCCATGCACAGCAATAATTCTCAATATAAAGATTTTTATTTTGAAGCAATAATCCATTCATCCTTTATATCCCGCTAACAATAAACAACATAACTATAATTAATCAAATCTTAGGCATATGTGATAATATGCACATAACAAAAAACTCAACTCTGAACTTGCTTTATACTAAATATTGAGGGGGGGGGGGGGGGGTTAACATGATGGCAAATTCTGGATGCTAAGTAAAACTGCAGACTCGTGTTCCCATTGTATTATAGTATACATCCTATAATACAAGACCTCTATAACCGTAAATACACACATACACGAAAGCAAATACGCACAAGAAATAAAGTTTTCTTCACTTGGCTTTTATTTTTTTAATTGAGGAGACAAACAATAAGTAAAACAGATGTTCGATCTCCATTGGATGCCCCGTGGTTTGGGTGGGAGCCTGATGGATCTAATGGTACTGCTTGCCAAGAGCAGACACCACTGCAGCCAGGAACTTATGGAAGGCCATCTGAGTTTCGGCGGTGAAAGCATCTCCCAGTTTGGCGGCGATGACCACGGTCAGACAGTCAGACAGCAACTATACAGAGTAAAAAAAAAAAAAAACAATAAGTACATTTTCCATAATGGAAAACTGCATTTTGATATACAATCTCACTGTAGAATATATTTGCATTAAATATGTTCTTGTATATGTAAAAAAAAAAAAAAAAAAAAAAAGTACCTTGAAGTTGTCGGGGTCAACGTGCAGCTTCTCGGAGTGCAGGACGCTCAATTCGGAATAGGTGGCCTTGATGTTGTCCATGTTCTTCACAGCCCTGTCCAGACCGTGCAGCACCTTGACACCGTGGGCAGCGATTTTGGCGTTACCCTTGATGGCATCGGGGGTGGAGAGGTCACCATAGGCGCCGAAGTACCTCTGAGTCCAGGGGTACACAATCAGACACCTGCAAGGGAAGAAACCGATGAGTTGGATGGATTCTCTTGGAACTAAAACATTTTTTTCTGTTGTACTTTCATCAGAGTTTCAACTAATCTTCCATGCATTTCATTTTTCTATTTCACAATTAGCAGATCTCATACCTGGCCAGAGCCTTGGGTCCGACGTCTTCATAGTCCAGGTTGGAGAAGATGCCAGCGATGATGCTGCGCTCCTGCTGAGTCCAATCGACCATGGTGGCTCTTGATTAATGTTTGTTCAGGCTTGGAAGTAAAGACTGAATTAATGCATCACTGTGAACTCTGTCTATTTGAATACCTCAAAGCACCTCCCACCCCCAGCTGTAATAGGCTGGAGATGACATGTTGCCGATAAGCTGCAGAAGTCTAGAAGTTTCTGGATGTTCCGAAACTCATCCAGTGTTTTTACTGATTTGCAGAAATGTTTTTCAGGCCCAATGAAAATAATTGTCACACTAAACCTTCAGGGGAAAAAAACTATTCATTATCAGTTAAGCGTGCAGTTTTTTTTCATTAGGTTGGATTTGTGCTTAGTGCAGAGTCAAAAACTTGGATAGCGGTCTTGTGTCGACTTCATTTAGGGTAGTTTTCTTGTTTGAAATGAATATTTTTCCCAAATTAAAAAAAAAGTCAGGACAAAATGTGCATTAAGCTTCATTTCTTTCACCTTTTCACATTGAATTTGTGAAAATCTTTTCAGAATATGCTGTTTCCAGCATGACTTTTTTTTTACTGTGTTATTACTCAAAAAACAGCAGTTAAAAAAAATCCTTAGTAATTCAAACCATGTTAATTTAATCATTACCTGTAGTCATTTGTTTAAAAAATATATATCAAAAGCAACTGAAATACATGTATGAATATTTTAATGACAGCAGCAGAAAACTGGAATAAATAATATATGAATATATGCAGATATGTTTTTAATATCAATGCACTATTTCCTCTGATTAATATACTTGGGTACAAATATACACTGATGAAATGAGACATATACAGTTTCTAATAAATGATCAAGAACCACTTTGTTGTGTGTTTATTTATTAGATTGATTCATGGACGTCACTGAATACATTCAAACATGTATTTCTTTGGCAAGCAGTTGGAGAGTTTTCATGCCAGAACTTTATCTATAACGCCACACTCCCCAGCAGCGCCCCCTCCACCCAGACACCCACTGAGCAATTTCCATATGTTTTGATTAAGCAAATACCGTTGATTAAGGTTACATGCGCTTCTTCCTCCCACTGATAAGAGTTTATGTCAGGAGCCAAAAACGCCCAATTAAAGAGGAATTAACTGACTAATTAATCTTATATGGTCTTAACAGCTGCACAATAGTGATAATTATATTTTTTTAATTATTCATTAATTGGAGAATTATTCATTGTGCACATACAGCTTCTGTATTGTGTCGTAGCTTAGTAGACTGTAATTTACGCCTATTTTTCTAGTTATTTGGATCAAAAGGTTCAATGCAGAATGTGCAAATCTGATTGACGGTGCCCATACATGACTCAACTCTGCCTTCCTCTGTCTGCTTTTATAAAAAAAAAAATTCTGGAAATTCAACAAATCTCCATAAATGCATTTCATGAGTTAATTGTGTCTATTTAGTCAAATGTGAATCAAAACATCGTTTACGTATACAGGCTTGTAATTACAGAATGTTAAGAATAAACCTGACAACAGAACAAGCACCTTGCATGCCTTTAAGACATGTAGTCAAGTAATATAACAATTGCTAATAAAGGTCAATTAAATGATGAAGTTTGACTTCAAACTGCTTCCGACCACAGAAAATATGTCATATGTGTCTCATTCAACACAGTAGCCAGAAGAAAATGTTGAATAGCTATATAGGTTTCAACGTGAAATACGTATCATATCAACATTTCTACACACATAGCATATTAACATTTCTACCGGTTGAATAATAATGTTTTATGGTGTGACAACGCTTTGGTTAAGGTCTGGTCATGTTTAGGCACAAAGACCGCTTGGTTAGGGTTAGGGATCATGGTTTGGATTAAAATAAAATAAAGTAAAAACGGCCGATGTCTGGCTCAAAACAGCCGCTTTTGTCGAATGAAACGGAGAGTGGACATTGGTTTCGAGGTGGTCTCGAACCGATGTTCTCTGCTGACTTCCAACTTGCTGCCAGCAATCTCCACCGACTCCACTCTACTCTACTCCACTCACTCCACTCCTCTTCCTCCCGCTCCTCTTCCTCCTTCTCCTCCTAATAGGAAAGATCAGGTCATATAGATGGCATGTGAACTACGTTACTCTAGAAATGTTGAGATGATACTTTTGTTGAAATGTTTATACGTCTGTTGTCATTTTCATATAATACGTATTGTTCTAATGTTAATATGCTAGGTTTTGTAGAAATGTTGATATGCTACGTATTTTTACGTGTTGAGACGTACATATTTAACGTTTCTGTGGTTTGTAGAGACGTACAATGCCAACGTTTTATTCTGATGGCCAGGGTGCTCATTCACCGCATTAATCTCCGCTTTTAAACAATGTTTAGGAACTATGAATTGTTTAGATCATTCATGCCACACCCTGTGAGTGTTGCAGAATATCTCCGCCTGACATCACGACTCTTGAATCGTATGACCTGAAATGACCTCATGCACCTCTGGTCAATTCTGCTGCATGTTCTCTAGTATCAAAACAGAAAACCAGATGAAAGTTTACACATATGGTAATATTTTATGCCAACTAATTCCCCGTTGCAACCTGCTGATATGGTCTCTCAACTGGCATTTGGCCGCTGGCCGTGTTTATCAGCTGTGGAGGAAGGGTCCCACCTGCGTCAATGGACGCGGCATGGCATATGTCCACGTGGGTGTGACTCTTCGGCCAACTGAATTTAAGGAGAACCCCCCAAACCAATTGGAGTTCATTGAATTCAGGAGAACCAACATGACATCTCTGAGTGACAAAGACAAGGCGACCGTCAAGGCGCTGTGGGGTAAAATCTCCAAGTCAGCCGATGCCATCGGCGCTGATGCCCTGGGCAGGTAAGCCTCATAAATCAACAAATGTAGCTTTATTGTATACTTTAAACTTTGTGTCTGTAGCCGACCAGCGATTTGTGTGACTGGTGAAAGACTGGACATCACGCCTGTCACTGATGGAGTGTTAGCGCACCAAAATCTGGGCTCTAATCTGCAGTCTGGTCACATTTATTTAAACGTTTAGTTACTTTGTTTTTGAAATTGTCTTGCGGTGAATTAGTTCAAAGCATGCCTGATTTTGGAAGAAGGGAATTATTTAGAATTTAACTTAATTACAATATCATCATTGACACTGAAGGCACGAGGAAAATCAGATATGATTCTGTTGTTGGGTTCTCGTGGAGAGTTTAATTGTTTCCACCTTATTAAAACTCAGCTGCTCTAGGTGAGGCTCGAACTCACAACCTCGGCATTTCTCGGCTGAATACTGTCATATAAGTACCGCGCGCTGACCGATTGCGCCACTAGAGCCATGTTTTATTTGTAGTTCTCTATCATAATTGTCTTTGTTCGTGCTCGAAGTTGACCCGGCTTTACAACACAATCACCATTTCTCTTCATCTACACTTTCACAGGATGCTCATCGTCTACCCCCAAACCAAGACCTACTTCTCCCACTGGCCAGACCTGAGCCTCGGCTCTGGACCCGTGAAGGCCCATGGAAAGAAGGTGATGAGTGGAATCGCCCTGGCTGTGTCCAAGATCGATGATCTGACCACCGGTCTGGGAGACCTCAGCGAGCTGCACGCCTTCAAAATGAGGGTTGACCCGGCCAACTACAAGGTGAGACATCATGTCATGTCTTCATGATATCAGTGATGAGTGCTGAGATTGCGTTCATAAACAGTTTACAGTGGTTCTAATGCGCTCTCGCTAATGTGATTTGTGCGTACTTTTACGCGTGGGCATAGAGCCTTATTTGGGCACTAATTACGCAGTTGTGCTGTACAATTTTAAATTTCATCACGCCACAAAGCATAAATTATAGTGTTAAAAATCGTATTTTCTGTTAAATGATCAAAAAAAATACGTCTCTGTATAACTTTCTTTATTGGAGTTAAATGAACCCTTGCTAGAGTTTTGCAGTTTTGTAAACCATATATTTGTTTCCTCTGTCATCTGCAGCTGCTGGCTCACTGCATGATCGTGGTGATCGCCAACATGTTCCCCAAGGATTTCACTCCCGATGCCCACATCTCCTTGGACAAGTTCCTTGCCTCCGTTGCCCTGGCTCTCTGCGAGAGATACCGTTGAACTGCCAGCAATGGGAAATGCGGTCTGCCGTACACGATTCACCATGTTAAGTCATAGTGTAAAAGTGAAATAATAAATCGCATGCCGCTCAGAACTCATAATGTGTCTTTTATTTTTTCTATTCTTGTTTGTCTCCTCATCACTTCATACATGTACAAGTCACTGTGTATGTCATTCGTTTATTTTATTGTTTTATGACTATCAATGAGGGAAACACACGACGTTTTGTACATTTGTCTTTATTTCATACTGAAAAATCCACATGAAAGAAAAAAAAAAGAAAACTAAAGCATCAAAATGAACACATGACATGAAATGATTGGAACAAGTATCTGCTGATATTTGCTGGGACACACAATGTTTACAGGTTTATTGTCGTCTGAGCAATAAACCCACGGTAGAGGCTGTTATGAGTTCATAATCAGTCGTAGTTTATGGTCACCGAGAATAAGCCTGAAACAGAAGATAGACATGTTGTTATAATTTTTGGATTTTTTTTTTGTTCGGATCATCCGTTCATGTTTTGGTTCCTCTTACCTGACTAAAGCAGCGGCCACCAGACATCCTCCTATGGGTCCGACCCAGTACACCCAGTGGTACACCCAGTAGTTGGTCATTACAGCCGGGCCAAAAGCCCTTGCAGGGTTCAGACAGGTCCCTGATACATCACCCCTGCACCAAGAAACAAATAGTGACTTGAATGTTTTAGTGAAATACAATTTGAAAGTTTTGTTTAACAAAATCTAGAAATGCCAGTAAAAAACTGATATACAGTCAATTTAAGTTTCATTCATAATGATTTCATTTCAGAGTTTTCATGTTTTACTGTCGCCAAGATCAGAAATATTTTAAAATAAAATTAAAAAATTCTTCTTTTTTTTCTGGTACCACAACTTCTGTTTTGTGTAATTGTAGATGAAAGTATTGGTTATTTGATTTTGCCATAATTAATGAATACGAAATAATTAAGACATTGGCAAGTAAATATCTCAGAATTTACGAAAAATGAACTATAAATACAAGTATATACTAAATTAAACATAAAACTTATTCCCACCTTTCAAATAAAATATATAATATCAAGAGAATAATATATTTTTAGTTTAACTAGTAAAAGTTAGGCTAAGTGTAAATGTTTAACACAGTGCGCATGATAATTAACGCGCCATGATAATAAACCTGGCAATAAAGTGTCCACACATGGACATTATATGGTCATCGCCCTTTTATCTCACCCTGCCAGGACGTTTATGATGACGGTGCAGCCCACCAGGAAAGGAGCTAGCGGGGTTTTCGTCTTGCCATTGACTGCAACCAGCAGCACCACCATGGTGATCAAGCAGGTCATGGCCACCTCCCCGAAGATGGCTCCGAACAGCTGGTCTTCTGACTTAAGGATATCAAACGCGGCCCCTGTGGCGTTCATGTATCTCTCTGGAGGCGTCATAATCTGTGAAATGTAGGTGATGATGAGCATATTTTTTGTCTTCTGAAGGGTAAATCTGTTTAAATGTGTGCAAACCTTCAGCTGACCTTTGACATGCCAGCTCCAAGCACTCCTCCAATCAGCTGGGAGGCGAGGTAAGGTCCCACCATCGCCAGCTCCATGCCTCCACACAGGTAGATGGCAATGGTGAAGGGAGGGTTGAAATGGGAGCCGCTGGAAGGAGGGAAAGAAGCAAGGGCAAATTTTTAAAAATGGTGTTTAAAAAAGCAAGATCATGCAAACTGCAAGAGACACAAATGGTTGCTCAGCACATATTGCACACAAAAAAGCATTCAAATTGTGAATGCAACCATACTTTTACTAGTCTTTCTTCCTTTACCTGATGTTATCCATGACCGCCACCATCACTGCCACTGCCAGTCCGTGCACCAGGGCTGGCTGCAGCCGTCCAGCTGCAGGCACGTTCTCAATGACAGACACACAGCCAACAAAAACAAAGAACATGGTCCCAACTATCTCTGCCAGGCAGGGCTGGAACAGTTTCTCATATTTGTTGGGAGGTCTGGGCACAGGTGGCTTCTTGCCTCTCTCCATCAGAGGTGAATCTGTGTCTTCCATTTCCATTTTCTCAACTCCCATTGTTGCTTCTATTTCTTGTTCTGCTTCTGTTCCAGGTGTTCGCCTGCCTGTGCACCTCCCAGCACCTACAGCACACCTGACCCAGTCTGCAGACTAAGATAAAGGCACTGCAAGGTGTTTATTTATACCTATCAGCTGGCATGCTGAACTGGAATTGCATCACAAGTCATAAAACATCAAAGGTGAAGGATACTCAATACAGTCGCTGGCAAAACGTGCCCTGAATTCAAGTTCTTTGACACCTTTAGATAGAGTCAAGCCAGGTAAGCCAGTGTAAAAGTTTCAAAACAAGAAACAGGCTGCTTGAGCATGACCTCAGACAGTGGGTCATGCACATATTGTATTTGTATTTTTATTTCATTTTATAGATATACAGAGCATGAAACTGATGTATTGCACAAAGAGTTTATAGCTATTTCTAATTTTCAACTCTGGTCCTGAGTTGGGCTTTACATATACAGTGTAATTAGAATAAACAGCTTTCATCATCATAAAAACCACAGTGTACTACAGATATGCAAGTACAATAAAATACACATTCTGATATACATTGATTGTGATGTACAGTTTGAAAAAAAACACAATAGAATTACCTAAAAATGAGAACAGCTCTGGTTATACATACATAGACTAATCAACAGTAGCCTAAAAGACAGACTCTAACCATAAACTTGGCAGCAGCTTTTATGGGTGAGGGTGTTGAACTTGAACAAAGGTAGATCAGATCAAAATGAGTAATTTTACATTGTTCTGCTAACACCTCTTTACTAAGTTGTATACAGTGGTATGCATTTATTCCAGTGCTGTACTTCAGTACGATTTTGAGGTTCTTGTACTTGAACTTTTGATACTTTGACATTTTATGATACTGAGAGTACTTCACTACATTTTACATTTTTACTCCACCACATTCTAATGACTAGTTATTTTGTAGATTGAAATTTTACATTAAACATTTACAAAATACAATAAATTGTTAAAGCAAGCTTTTTGGCTTGACCCCTTGTTTGGTTAGGGTTACTTGTCACATTTCATATGCCATTTGTTTGCAGTTTCAACTTGATTTTGTGTGATTTTCTTTCTTAATTTCTCAGATTATCTTATTTAAATAACTAAACCGGAATGAGATAAAACTTTCCTAACCCATTAATCATCTAACAAGCCTTAAGATTTATCTTGTTACCCTTTGGAGAGGCCCATCCCATAGGTTGGGAACCAATTGACTTAACTATCTGATTTAACATAAAAATCTAGCTCCACCTTGGAAAATGCTTCGTATGCATTGTTGCATCAGCATTCACAGTCCAATAATGTCATAGATAATGTTAATCAGTCATTTTCCTACATTTCCTTTTGATACTTTAAGAAGGCCTGCATTTTTCTGATAACACTGTTTTGTTGCACTGGTACTTTTACATAAGGAATCTAAAATAATGACAAATGAAAGGAAAAATCTGAGTGAATAAATGATGAAACATATTAAATGAAAATGCTTCCATGCAGGGCACAATAACATAGCGAATAGTGAGTGTAAAAATGATGTGAATCATGTGCTATGACTTCATAGCCATTAGAGCTCAAATCAATTGAACAACTATGGGAGATTTTGGAGCGATATATTAGGCATTGCTTTTGGCTCACCACCTTTCCAAGACATTTTATATTGCCTTTTTCTACACTTTCCTGCAAGTGTAGAATTTTATGACTTTTTCTGTTGCTGCATACATGCTCATGTTGTCATGAAGGGTGGATTACCAACTACACAAAGTGGGCAGCTTTTTTAATTGAACATTTGTTTGGAAATGCATACCACTAAATCACCATATCAAATCACACAATAAGGGTCTTAAAGTGTCTCCTGCTTTATTACTATAAATATAAAATACTGAGGTCCTGTATTTTAAAGTGGTCCAGTCATAAGATTTTTAATTTTTTGGTTTATGTTACATATTGCAGGTTAATCTAGCCCTGGTCATTCATCATGTAGCAATACTGTTAATGTGTGATTGTTTCAGTGTTGCACAGAATTGTACTCACAAATCTGGCATCCATCTGTGCTTGGAAAGCTTTTTATGGTAACCCATGTTTCAATTGATCGAAGGGCAGCAGTTTACTATTCTAATCGAGCTTTATTGTGAAGTGCAGTGCCCTGTCCTTGAACCATCTAGTAAGTAGATCAAGTAATAAAGTTATCAAAGCATAGTTTTCCACTTAGGGACTTTGACCCACATAGACAGAGTATATGACTTCAAATAGATAACAGAAGGTGATGTCCTGGTAACCCATTGGTTACTGTGCACACCTCACAAATATCAGTGGTTCAATTCTAGCTAGAAACCCCTGTGGTATTTTATACCCATCTCTCTCATCTCTGTCTCTCTCTCTTCCCCTGTTTCCTGTCTGCTGCTTCACTGCCCAATATCCAATAAAGTAAAAAAGGCCAAAAATAAATAAATAACAGAAGGTGTGATCATTTGCATGAAATTGTATGTATTGGGATTTATTATTATTATTATATTATTAACACCACTGGTTTTCTAGCCATCATTCAAATATGTAAAGTACAAGTCTGGAGTAGTTATCACATACATATTATATTATCAAACACATTTAATTGAATAATGAAATACAAAGTGAGTGGAAGAGTAGAAGCCAGCTACAGCTGATTGAAGAAGAAATACAATTGTACACAGTTACTGACAAATTTAAATAACACAGTCTGACTTTTGAAGAAATGCACAAACATCTAAATGGAAAAAAAGCTGTCATCAGGTCAGTTTGGACGTCCTCCATCGACCCTCGTTAATAAATTAGGTGTTCACTTCAGCACAACTCGAGTTTTCTGATCACCAAGCACCAATCTGCATGAGAGACAGAGACATTTTTAGTGCACTGATCATCATTGGTCATTCACAACAGCACAATGTATGATTTAATATTATTACAAAAACATAATTAAACATATTCCATCATCAGCAATAGCTGAATTAAACACAGGCAAATAGGCTGCAGGTCCGACTGTAATTAAGCTAAATCCGAGGTTCTTTTTTTTTTTTTTTTTTTTTTTTGAGTCTGAGTAATGTTAGTCTGAAGTCCAGTGGAAAAGGAGGAAGGCACTTACTACTGTTATAAATTCCAAACTAAAAAAATCTATTAAGCAATGGAACTTTCAGGTTTAAACCGGCTCCTTATCTATGCACCTGTCTATCTACAAAAGATAGTAGTGGGAAAGTGATATTAAGTTAGCAGGTGCAATGCTTAACATGTTCACCATCTTAGTTTAGCCTGTTAATGTGCTAATTAGCAATGTGCACAGTCATTAGTTTTGCAGGTATCTGGTCATAAACCAAAGTAAGTATTGGACAAGTTAAAAAAAAAGTTAAGGGATCACTAAGGTTATTACAATTCATCCTGTTGGGTGAACGAATGTCTGCACCAATGTCTTTCATGGCAATTCATCCAATATCTGTTGAAACATTTCACTCAAAATCAAATGTCAACATCATGGTGATGCTAAAGGAAAAGTCTGGGAAAGTGTTGAGAACCATGTTGAGAACCATGGTTGAGATATTTTAGTCTGGACCAAACTGACTGATCAACCAATATCAACCATACCACTAACATGGCTAAAAAAATCATTAATGTTTATTTCCTGCTTTAAATCCTGTGTGCTTTAAATGTGTTCTGTAATGATCATACCTGATGAAGCCGACAGTGAGCAGTGTGCCACAGGTAGGTCCAACCCAGTAGATCCAGTGAAGGTTCCAGTAGTTCGCAGCCACTGCAGGGCCAAAAGCTCGAGCAGGGTTCATACAGGCTCCAGATACCACCCCTCTGAAACAACAGCCAGCATATATCAGCACACAGCTAGTGATCAGAGGCATGCAGCTCAACAGTTCTACAACCTGTATGAGTTCATCCAACGATGATTTGATTAAGACTCTTTTAGCATTATTTGAATGCATCATAAAAGCTTAGATTCTGCCCATGATTTGGCTGTTTTGGCACTTCATTAAAACTCCTAAACACTTGATTTCAAATCCTTGTTTTTTAAAATAAAGTTAGAAAAAATAGTTATTATCTATTTAAAGTTAAACACTTGAAATGAAGCAAACAGCCCCACAATTGTCATCACATCTGATTCTGATTCAATTGATGTTAAATCCTGATCAGAACATGGAAGTATGTGACATCATGTTTTTCCATCTGAGCCCCGTCTACTTCAACTCAGTGAAAAAAGCACAGATATAAACACAAATACAGAAATTTCTCATGTGAAATAACCAATATTGTTTAAACTTTGGCAGAAAAGGACATCACTGACAATAGAAAGAAGGTGAGTGAGAAAAAAAAGGTTTCATAGGCAAACTTAAGGCAAACTTTTAGTGGGACAAAAGCTAAAAAGGAATAAAAATGTGTAAAGAATAGCATTATTATACTTTTTTTCTTAACTATGCCACAAAATTATGTTACTGAGGCCAACTCAGTAGCTAGTTTTAAGAGACAGCTGAAATTTATTGTTTTATCTACATATGCCGCTTTTATGGTTGATTTTGATTTGACATTGTCTGGTTGCTCTGACTTTGTCATTTACACTCAAAGCAGTTGCATGTACCTTGTATGAAATGTATTATTATTATTATTATTATTGGTGACTTTCAGTATTACAGTATTTTATTAAAAAATATAGATTTAAAATGTTCCTAGATAGAAATTAAACATTAAATTAACAGCCAATCAATCTTGTCAATATAATGACCGAAACCTATAATAAACCTTTGCATCCATCTGATAACTGATAATGAGCACATGTAGAGGAGTGTTATGGTCATGGCTGTAGACTATTACTGTACTGTAAACCATGTACTCTGATTTTTTCATGAGAATTCGAGGCTTTTAGCAATCTGTGTTGAGTTTCATAGTCATAATTATTAAAAACCTAACATGTTTTTTATTCTGCATTATTTTAGACTTAGTACATTTACATTGGACTACTTTTATGCCAACAAAATGCATGCATGCATGCAATGAATGCATAAAGGATTTGGTATTTCTCCACCACACTTTTATTCTCTGCAACATTGGACATTTAGATGTTTATTTTAGGAAATAAAACATGAACACTATTTTTGAAGGATGTGTACAGTACAGCTAACTAAATAAATTAAATATAACTTCTAGTCTTTTTGCTTCATGACTTCAGTACTTCTAAAATATAGGTTACTGCCCTGGTTGTTATCTATTAATGATAATGTTGGGGATGAAAAGAAAGTGAGGTAAGTTCCTAGCTACACTGCTGGTTCCACCTGAGGCTCTTACCCAGCACATATGTTGGCTGTCACGATGAGGCCAATGCAGAAAGGAGCCCACTGTGAGCGTGTTTGACTGTTGACGGCCCCCATGCACACCACCATGGTAAGGATCAGGGTCATCACCGCTTCTGCCAGGGTGGCTTTACCAAGTTCGCCGGACATTGCCACTGTGTTAAAGGCTCCTCCAAGGGTAGCAGTATACAATGCAGAGGGGTATATAGTCTAAAGGAAGAACAAAGAGTGTAAATCATGATTTATTTTCTTCTCTAATTAATTTTTGAAAATCCACAAAGCATGCCAGGAAATTAAGAACTAGTGTTACCAGGATTACAGGATTAAAGGTTACCTGAAGATAATCGTTTTAGAAGTAGTTCTAGGGTTTTGGTTAGTCAAAATATTGACTTTCTGAGTCACAATCGGTCAAAATCAGATCAGATAATCAGTCAACATTACCAAGTCAAAATTATGAGACAATAAGTAAAACTTAAGCTTCCATATATTTCCCTTACCTTGGCCAAAGCTGCACCAATCATCCCTCCAAACATCTGAGCCAGGACATAAGGCACCAGCAGAGCCAGCTCCATCCCTCCACACAGGTAGATGCTCAGAGACACCGCAGGGTTAAAGTGCCCCCCACTGAAATGAACATGATAAACTTTACTGTCTCGCATATGATGGTAATAACAACTTGTAATAATGACTTGTATCCATAAATATTGGAGAAAAACATAATTTACAAAAGATTATTTGTATTAGTACTTATTTTGTTGTATCAAATAAGATAAGAAATAAGTCCATCAAATTTATGTTGTCTTTTGCTCTTCATGTTACATTGTGGAGAAATTAAGAGCAAGCAACCAAAATATAATGGAGACCTTCCTAATATTGCAATAATAATAAATTATCAGTCAGCTTAGTTATAAAGAATTTAAAACACCCAACAAAATGTAATGTCATCAGTCTTTACCTAATTGGCCCAAACACCATAATCAGCACTGCCAGTGCCAGTCCATGTGCTACAGCAGGCTGGATGGCACCCTCTCCCACATTCCCAATGACAGACGCGCACCCCACAAATATAAACAGGGTCGTCCCGAGCAGCTCAGCCAGGCAGGGCTGAACGTACTGCTCATAGATGGTGCAGCTCTTCTTGTTTGTAGTGATCTTGCCTCTCTCCGTTGGTAGGTCTCCCATCTCTGCATCAGCTGTCATGAGGACCTCTGTCTTGGATTCTGACCCTGACATACTGACTTGGAAACAAACTCTTTTCGCCCTGTTCCAGTATCAACTTGCTCCACAGCCTGTACTAAGTGGCAGGTGAACGTACATTTATGTATGTTGAGGCATTCGTCGGCTGATGCATCAAGGACATACGCACATCCCCAATTTTTTCTCTGATGCCCCACCTTCCTGCAATTGTTCATACTCCCAAGACATTTGGCACTCAATGACGAAAAGCTCATAAAAATTCCTAGTATTATGTAATATGTCAAAGAGCACCCACAGACATAGAGAGTTACCACTCAAAAGCACAACATCAATGCTAGTTTTGTTTAGTTGATACCACATTTATGTGTTTTCTGTCGGTAAAATATTTTAAACACATTTGAAGAGTATGTAAATTTTGTTTTTTCAATACTGAAACTACAATAAAAAATTTTGGGGGTGTGGGGGTTACGTTGATATAGAGCACTCAGAAAAGTTGCCTATTTACACATCCAGAAAATACAGAGCAACATTAGCATTCTTTTGGAGTCTTAATTTTACGTTTGTGAAATAGTCACAAAATTTAATCTACAGATTCATGTACATGGGCACAATTTTTCCATTTTTTTGTGACACTCAGCACAACCTTCAAACTCATGTATTTTGATTGGAAATACTTTTGTGCCTGCACCACAATTTTCAAGTTCAGGCCCAAAAACAACTTAAGGTTAGGAAAAGATCATGGTTTGAGTTAAAGCTGCAGTGCGGGACTTTAGTATCCCCCCCTCTGGCAGTGAGAGTAATTACGAAAACACTATTGATACGTGTTTACGTCATAGGTTTTGCTGTAGCCTACTCCGTTGCTCTTGTTGTGGCTGTAAAAAATTGTTTTGAGCATCACACAACCCCTGTGAAATGATTTGTTTCACTATCAGAATTTGATCCAGTCCATCCGATAACATTTGGAAAGTTCAAGTTGCGATTGGAGACAGGAGACAAGCAGCAATCTTCTGTGGCTGGGTCCACTAGGGTCCACTATGTTAAATTTGCTTCAAAGCTCGGTGCTCTTCTCTTTATACATCCATGATTGGTGCTAGATTGAAGCAGCCAGAGGGAACATTTGCGAAATTCACACGAGATTTGTAACCTGACCTAACCCTAACCTTAACCATTGAAATATTTCATTGCACTGAATCCCTCTATTGCAGGCACATTTTTATAGCATTTATAAAACTACACAACCTGCATAAACTTGGCACTTTAACTGGTTGAAGTACACATATATACACAACCACTCTTTAAATCAATTACTCCATTAATAATAATTACTCACATATGGTAATTTAATGGGTTAAGATGAATTATAGGAAGCCAGTAGTTTTATAAGCAATCTCTCCTCTGTCCCCCCAGATAAATTTTATTATGACACATTTAAAGTATTTTTACTCACCTGGTCCACATGTGCTCCTGCATTTCGTAGCACTCATTAAGAGTGCTGCTTTTTTTTTTTAACCCAAACCTAACTCTAACCATACTTGCAAGAGTTCATCCCTACACCTGATCCAATCTATAATTTACTTTTACTTTAAAAGTCATGCCACAAGTCATGTCATAAACATTTGAAAATTCATGTCCATTCAATTTTGTGATTTTCACAAACTGCTGTGATACTGGGCTGAATGTAAATATTCACTCTCCTTTCAATTAGTTTTTGGTCTCCAGTCTCCCCTGATGAAAGTATCTGTCTGTTTACCTACTAAATGCTCCACTATGTCCACCAGCCAGCTACTGATTTGTCTGTCTGTTGTTTGGTGCCAGACAGAGAGCTTATAAACTGTTTTTATGGCTGTTTTGCAAAAACAGCTAAAACCTGCTATGGCAAAAAATGTATTTAAAATGCTATTAACTTGGTAGAGCTGAAGAAAACTGCAGAGTCTGTGATAATTCAGTGTAGGTTCATTACAAGGATAACATTTTTGATATTGATATTGATATTGATTAAAGCCACTTTAAATTTTCGGAATAGCTGAAGATAAGATCCTAAATAAGCTATATAAAAGCCTATATAAAATGTTCATTGTAATAACCTACAAATGCGGGGGGTGTATAACATAGTGTATAGTATGCAAACATTCACAAAGCTTATTATGCCGATATCTATCCTCAGCTTGTCACTGCAGATAACCCAACAGACATTTTGTCAGTCAATAAAAAAAAGTATGTAAATGGACAGAACAGCACAGTTTTACACAAAAGAAACTTTTTATTCAACAGCAGTTGAGTAACATTCATCAAATATAATTTGTTACAAATTAATTTGCCATGTCATCTTTGCTGTTTGAAAACTAGGGGCAAGAATAAACATTTCTGAAGGCAACCAGTAGTTGCATGTAATGTAGAGTTCAACAATTTATTTTTTTTTCGCATGCATGAATGCTTTGTAAGAAAATGTTTCTGGGAGGTACAGTTGATTAATAAATAAAATTAAAATGGCACATAAAAACCAGACAAGGACAATTATATGACATCTGAAATTCTTCAAACTTCATACATTCTTTAATCATCCAACACAGATGAGTATGTTTGGAAATAATAATTGAGAAAGGTTTGTCTGTAAGGAGATGAATAAAACCGATCCGTTTTGAGGTTTGTAATTCAGTGTCTGTAATGACAAACCTCTTCACAGTTCATAACCTAATCATCTCTTATCTTCAATCTGTACTGTGAGCAAACAAGGGTTACAAAGGACGCTCATGAAAATACTTTCTGCTGATGCCAAGACTTTCACACCGGAACAGCTCCCCGAAGCTCCCCAACGAGGGCTTGATGGAGAATATGGACTTCCTCTTTCCTTCATCTCCTTTTACACACGTTGTCCTGTTGTTGATTTTGGCGAACATACATGTCAAGCTCGTCCAACAATGGCGCAATTTTCACACTTAAAATGCCAAGTGCGACAGACCTGAGGAAACAGAGCATGACCTGTTATTGTAAATGACTGCACCAGAGATTTCAAACGGGGTGGACGGGTGGAAATATGAACATTTTAACACATATGAGTAACACAAAGTAAATAAACTAACGGACAGCGTGGCGCCATAGCGGTCAGAGATGATCTCGAGACGGAGCGGTCACAGATGTGATTTCCTACCACAGTTTACATGTCCATTAAACTTTTAATCCTTCCAATTTTCATGAACTCCACCACGTTTTTGTTACTATTTATGGTCCCCATTTTCTCGTCAATAATCATTCAATGTATTTTGTGTACATTTTGTGGTTGCATCGCTATATAGTAATTTTCATTTTAAGTGGCGAATCTTTTCAAGAGCGTAATGAAACGAAATGCACCAGCCACACTGAGCTGTTCCATGAAGAGGCATCAAACTGCACACCTCCAATTCCTGAGCAAGATAACAACTTTACCGTGCCCTGCTTTTGAGTGGAAAACTTCTTGTGCTGAGCACACCAACATTAAAACAATCCGAGTATGTTTGGCTACTCTATTGTAGAGTAGCAGTCAAAAGTTTGGACACAAACTTTGACTGTATTTCTGAACAAATATTTGCTGTAGTATTAAACTGCATTTACCACCAATAACCACGGGTTTCGCCAAATCAATCACGGAAGAAATTTTAAGGAATAAAACTTTAATTAAAAAAAACAACAACTGAAATGTAGCTAAAACATAATTGTTCATTACCCAAATTGAGTTTGTCCTTGGTAGCCCAGCAGATACTGTAGTGTTGAAGAAGTTGTTGCAACAGCTCCTTCTCATCAAGGAACTCCAGTCGCTCAATTCTGCAAAGAATAAATAACATAATCAACAAAGTACTTATGTTAGAATATTTTCATTTGTATCAAAAATGTCCAACAGACTTGCAACACAAACCAAACTGTTTAAAAATGAAATTTGTGTCATGTGTCTTTTCCACATTGCAGTTACCGCCACGAAAGTCTGCCTCCACTGAAAAAATGTGTTTGGCCTCTTAGTGTGTGTGTGCTGGAGGTTTCAAGTGAAGGTCAAATATCAAAGTGCGAGGAAGTAACACACATTTTTGAGTGGAGGAGGACTTTAATCACATATTGTTTGTTTTTTGCTAAATATATATTTTGATGTCTTTCAGTCAGTGTTTGTTACAGTCCAGTATTACATGATTTGTATAATGTGACTTAGCTTCCTACAATGTGAACTATGTTTCACTGAAGATGAAATATACTTTTAATCTGTTTGAATTACACACATAGGCTTTGCTACATGGTGGGTGTTGTTAGACCTGTATTACCTTCCCACATCATCTTGGGGAAGCATGCTGTATACAGTCATCATGTCCAGCGCATCAGCATTCTCCCAGCCAGTCTTCAAAAACCGATCCCTCTGCAAGCACCAAACACTAATCAATTTACTGTCTGGATATTCTAAAAAAAAAACAAAAAACAAAAAAAAAAAAAAAAAAACACACATACAGCAAGCAACAGAAGTTCAGGATTGAGTGTGTAGAGCATTCTTTGAGCAAGAGACATTCAACTGGACTTGACAGATCTAGCAAGTCACACAAGTTATGTTGGAGGTTACCTGAGAATCCAGAGATTGGCAGGTCTCTACTCCTGCCAGGGTGCACTGACGGCGCTGCAGGTTCTCGATCATCACTTGGCCAAAACGGTCGCTCATGTTGACCTGGGTACACAGACCACGTTGCCTAGATAAAGCCTTAATGTTGTTCTTTAAAAACAAAGCTACATTACTGCATCTCGGCTCAAAATCACATATACTACATCCGCCTGTTAAAATGTCTTCCTGTTCCTGTTGAATGTCTCTAAATTAACACTGAAGTTCTTGAAATAGCCCGACTGATACTGGCTTTTTGGGGCAGTTGCCGATACCAATATTAGGGGGTGAAAAAAAACTCTGATATTGATAATCTTACATATAAGGAATATATACGTCAGCACATTTGTTTGCAATGATTCTCAAGTGTGGTTATCAAAAACTTGTGACAACGATATGTAATGATATTTTACAGTTTAACAGTAAACTTTGTTGTATAAAATGCCATCGGTGCACTGAAACAGTAAACTTCACTGGAATTTAATAAATAACTATAAATACAGAACAAAAAACATATGTATGTATATATTAAACTTGAATTAAGAAAAATATCACATATACATTAAATGCTTCCTATATAACTTTAAGAAAATATATATTGGCACCTATCAGACAACATACCGATATATCTGTAATGGGCCAATATCGGCCAATAATACAGGCTGACTGATATATCAGTCGTGCTCTAATTAAGTCTCTTAAAAATTGTTTTTTCAAAGACAACTAGGATGAAGAATACTTGTTTATTTCAAAATACCAAAAACTGTACCTGAAAAATCAACTTATTACACCTAATTCATCAGTCTTACATCTTTAATCTACTACAGCTAAACCTACACAGGCAGCACTGACTGACATAAAAGCTTATTGAATATTTAATGTACTTTTAAACAACCAGAAAATCAAGATGCTTCATAAAAATTGTGACACAGATAATAAAAGCCAACAACTGTGTTCAGTCATTTGTTTTGGTTTACCTGTTCATAGTTGATGAACATGGCGGTGTGAAAGGTCTCTGCTGCCCAGTGAACAAGATTGGAGGACTGGGTGGGCGTCATATAGACCAGCACACACTCTGATAGGAGCAATGTGGGTAATCTGGAGGTGAGAGCAGCACAAACAAACACAACAGCATAACTAGAAGAATCCTATTACTCTATAAACAGAATTTCTTAAAGTACACATGATGACAGATAATCAAGGGATGCGTGGGTCAGATTTTGACAGATTTAATTCAGTTAAGCACAAAAGCTCATGTGAAAATGATTAATCTGTTTCACAATGTTTAGAAATGATTGGATAGGACTCGATCTGGAGTGACGCTAAGACCAACCTGCCTTCAAACTGATAAGAAAAGAAGAATATCCTTTATACTCTATGAAACATTATGATCTTAAATCTACTTACTGTACACTGTGACTATGAGGGAAGTCGTGACCCTTGCTCTTACATAACCAAAACTTCAAGAAAAAAAAACAAAACATTCACATCCTGATAGAGCACCTTGTTCTCAGTTGAACTTCCTTGGAAAATAAAGGGTTTTTTAAAATAGGAGGTACAAGCTGAGGTCGAGCCGTCTGCCAATAAGAGTTATCCTCGCCATAGAAAACATCCTATCATATCAAAAAAAGGAAGTCGTCCTATTATAAAATGGTCCACTGATACATGTACGGTAATACTCCACCCAAATTTCTTGACTATCAAACACCCCCAAAGGCTTAAAATTTGGCTATAAAAAGTTTGTAGTTTTTCTCTTCAAAATTAACTATGTGTTCAGTTTCTATTCATGTCATGGTGCAAGTTATCAAAACAACCACAAATATTTCTCAAACCACTCCTGTTCATCTTCTGTATTACAGCCACACCAACACACTCTAGAGTGACTGTTAGCTTGAATTTCTACAGACATGCTGAGCAGACAAATGACAACTGACGTGCAGCAGTAGCGGAGACTTATTTCAGAAAAAACATTGACTCAGCTTAATGTACACTTTCTTCCAAATATAAATGATTTGTTTAGAATGACAGATAGTGAATATAAAATAGAGATACGATGCATTTTCACATACTCTGGGTTAAGCTGGAACTTCTTCAGTTTTTCATTCATTGTAGAGACATCTCTGAGGTCTGCTCCAATGATACAGTACCGGTCTGAGTCAAGGCTGTGGACATCTGAGGAAACAAAAACACACACACACACACACACACACACACACATTTAGACAGATTTTATGACATGAAATAAAGAATATTTGTTGTCAAATGATTACAGGTGTATAACTTTTGTTCATTACCTAGTAGTAAGGAGTCTGTTGAATGGGTTTCGATGAGGGGTTTGGACAAGGGTGGTTTTGTCCTAGTCGAAGAAAAATCATTACACAAATACAACTATTCATTCACACACAAATACAATTATTCATCTTATCTAATTCATGTTAAAGCCTATAAACTAATATCAAGAGCTCAGAGGAAGTTCGGACACAGAGCTGCAACACTTAGTTGATTAATGAATTAGTCGCACATCAGAAAATTAATCACAAACTAATTACAGCATAGTTACATTTTACTGTGTTTATTGGCTTAGCTTATGCAGTAGTATTTGGAGTTATATTGTCATTATCATATACAAGATACTTAGCTTAACTACCAGAATACTTTCCACATTTTATAATGTGCATATAACACACAAAAGCTGTTCATCCAGAAAACATGTATGGATAACATATTTATAAAGTATAAATAAATACACTGCCAATGTTCCCTCAGTTCTTTTGTAAGACAGTTGTAAATGTTGAGCTGTTGTTTCCTTTAACGAAGTGCTTTGTCTCCCCCTGCAGATGTCTACCCTACATTACAACATCAATGCCAGAAGAGGATGAAAACATGATCCACTTATTAATCATAACCTGTTACACTAACATGGTCATGAATAAACATTATTAAAAGGTTAAATTAGAAAGATATTGTAAAATCTATCAGATCCTTTAATCTGTAGGGAGTGCATGTGGTTGCTCTGTTTCATGTATGCCACATGATGTGGGAGATAAAAAAATAAATAAAATTCAAGTAACATAGCCTGGTTGTCTTACTTTATATTGTGTATTTTCCTGGCCACAACAGTCGGAAAGTCAATTTCAAAGAACTTCCGTGGCATGAGGTTTTCATCCTATAACATACACACAAGCAAAGTAGATAGTTAAGTGTATTTGATGCAGCCTAGTTAAATCAGAGAAGACCATATGCCATGGTAGAGTGATGGAGAATCACATTCAGACCAGAGTGCTGGCAGTCAGCTGAAATATGGCAAACCTTTAGTCTCCAGAATGTGGTGTCCAGTCCAGCACCCAGGTTGATTACTTGACAGTCACATTCTGTTTTTCTAATGAACGCGTCGAGGAGATGGTTCACGCCTTGGACACGGGCATAGTAACCTGTCAGAAAAGGCAAGTGGATGGAAAAATAAGCTGACAAAACACACATGGGTTAAGTCACACGTGAATAATAGTACAGGATTACATATATGGAGGCCAACAGCACAAGTAAGTGACTTGCAGTGCAGCTTATAAATATAATGACTAACCACATGATTTTTCAGATTGAGCTTGAGATTGTTAAATAAAGTGTCAGAATATGTTTTTAAAAAGTGTTTCACTCACCTCTGTTGATTTCAGGTGCCTTCCTTTCCCCTACTGATCTGACAAAGTATTGGATATAAGGGTCCTTCCAGTAGCCTTTACTGGTAGCAAACCTAGAAAACAAATTATAAATTGGATGAGGAAGGGACAAAAGTAAATAAAGCTCTGGTAAATAATACGTCTGATATTAACATTGAATCAAAAGTTGCTAATACTGCTGATCCCACGTAGAATCTCTACAGCTCTGTGCAGCTCTCAGCTCAGTGTTTTGTTTTGCTGGTTTCCAAGCAAATCAGTGCAGCTTACCAACCGCCCCATATGAAACGTAATGAAAAATAAATTGTGGAGAGTAAAAAATAAACATGTAAGGAAGAACTAGAAAATCAGACTTCAATCCATGTTGCTCTGTGTCTGATAAATGTGTAACCTAGTAACTGTTGCTTTAACTTACCACTTGACTCAGTAGATGTCATTTTAAGGACTTTAACAAGATAATTGAACTTTTTTTGGGGGGGGGGGCCACACAAATTATTCAAAGTGGAGTATTTTATATGCATCTTAAAACATGTCTGGAAGGGATATTTTAAGTTACCTGAACACAGTGCATCTAAAGTCAATTACTGTAACGTTAAGCTAATGTTACCTTTTACATGTGGTAGCATCGTCACACGTCGCCCTCACTGCTTCATCGGCAGTATCCGTGTCTGTGAAGGGCTGCCGAGCTGCCATGAATGATCCTAATTCTGGTCCTGATGTTATATAGTTGACATTAAAACCGTGAGCGTTGCATAATCTCACCCACCTGCTATACACACTGGCTAGCTACAACAGGCTAACTCGATAGCTCAATTTGACAGATGGGCTTATTAACCAAAACTGGGAAGAGGAGCAATAAAACCGCGAGCATAGTCAGGTTGCTCAAGTATTTGTGTAAAGCGCGCAAACTACGAGATGAATTAAAGTATGAAGTATCAATCCAGGGAACAATAATTAGCTAATAAATAACAAGTTGCTCTAAGCTATCCTGGTCCAACCGGATGTGAGAGATAGATACTTCCGTTCAATTTAAGCTTTTCATATTAAAAGTATCACTCAGTGAATTGGCTGCGAGCTCTAATTTTTGCCTCAAAAATCACATTAATACAGAGAACTAAAAAGAACAGCAATGTTTATATATATATATATTCTGTTTATTTCAGAAGTTATATATAGCTATAGAAGGTATATATCTTTGGGTTAGACGTATGTAGTATTAGCCTTGCATTGGTTGACCTTTAACCTGAAATAGACACTAAACCTGACAAAGTACAACCTAAGGTTTGTGAGATATACTTTTCTAAATGAAGTTTATGTTTCAAAATTTCCAATTTTTGTTGCTTATTTACCCACTGACATCTCTGCTACTAGATATCAAAACCAAATTCAGTATTTGGAAAATGGAGCTAATGATGCTGCTTCCACTGAATACAAAAATAAACTGAACCAAAAAAAGAAGCCCTTAAGGTAGAGGCATCAGAAGTATTTGCTCATTGTCAGCTGCTCTCATTTGATTATACTGCAGAAGAGAATAAACAACAAGGACCATGAGAGTGTTGGATCACTTTCAGATTTCGGGGGGTTAAAAAGGAATTTAGAAAGGGGGGTGCATTTAAAAAGATGCAGAACAGTGGCAACATAATCATCATGTCCCATGTGAAACATGGAATCCAAAGCCACTCTGACACATTTCCTTGGAAATTGTGTGACAAATCCTACCACTACAAAGTCAGCCTCATTAAGGACGCCTCATATCACTCAGATAATCAAGAATTCCTTCATGGCATTTGTGGAGCGTATCTGAATTCCTCAGAGAAACAAGAAAGTCACAAAAGTGACATGAAAAAAAGAAAGACTTGTCCTACTTGCAGAATAAACTTCATCAGCTTTATTTTAAAAAAAAAAACATTTGGGGATTCACACAAGGGAGAAACCATACAGCTGCAAAGCCTGCGGCAGAGAATTTTATCAGCACTCAGCTCTACACACCCACAAACCAATCATCCAGAAGAGAAGCCTGACAAATGCAATACGTGCTTCGCTTAATTTCCCCCATAGAACAATCTGCATCAGGCACATCATGGTTGTTCACAACGACAATATGCACAGCTGCAGGGATTGCAGCAAAGAATTCAGTGATTTTAGCTCACACATTAAAGCTCACACAAGGGAGAACATGTGCAAAAAACTTCATATTTCTTCAGCTTCATGTGTCTGTGATGTACAGTATGAGTTTCTCTCTGCAAAAGGGCCTCCAACAATATCATAACACTGGGCAAAAGTCATTCATCTGTTTTAGATGAAGCTGTCAACTAACTGAAATGGGTCTATAGTTTCGATCTGTAGTCTTACAGAAGCTTAATGCATCTGGCTCCTGACAGAATGTCTGAGTCATTTTCAGTTTTTAGTGGTGTCAGTTACTTGAATTTGCAGAGCTTTAAAAGGATGTGGGCTCAGTTCCCAGACCTGGTGTTGTGCTAATACTTGTTTCCCGTAAAATCTATGTTTTCCCCTCATATTTTGTCTTTGTATTTATCACATTTCAAGGAAAAGAATAAAAACATGACTTCTAGCATTTTTATTTATCATCTGTGGGTTGTACCTACATTTCAAAGGATGAAAAAGATTGAAAGTAACCCCACAAAGTAACCGAACAGATTTTTGGTCTCACATACACACAAAGTGTCTGAAAAGTGTGTCAAACTTGTTAATGTTCATATTTTTCATCACATTTCCTCAAATAATCAGAGGATTTCTTTACAACAGCAATACAACATGTACAAATGACAAAAGGAGAATACATTGCAAAGGGAATGTCAGTTTTTAGAAGGATGTTAATCGATTTGGAGACAGAAAGTGTCCTGAAACATGCTGGCGCTCTTTGTATTGTCTGCTTATCTGTCATCCATGTCACGAGCATGGTGGAATAGATTGCAGCCCCCAAATTAACTAGTGGTGAATGTTAGTGGATCCTTTTCTCATGTCATTCAATGGAATCGCCACTGTGACTGGAGCAGGAAACATCATTTTACTGCTGTATCAGTGCCTGTTATTTCTGTTCAAATACATGTTCATAGTTCTGATTGACAAAACACTTCAGAGAAATAAATGGCATATTGTATAATGAATTTATATAGAAGGATTAACAAGTCTCAGGCGCTTGGAGATGATGATTGTATAGGTTATAGTTTGTTCTGTGTGTCTGCAATTCATTTAATGATCAGACGTGTCGTATTTTAATCTACCATAAACATTGTAATATTAACACAAACACTCTCTCTCTCTCCCTTAACTGTTATGTGCTGCTCAAATGATCATATTTTCTTTTAATGATGTTTGATTTTAAATTTCATAGCAATGCAATCCTGCAATCCTTCAGTGTTGTAAACACAAATTACTTTTCTGCAATATGCACATGTTTTTAAGCATATGAAGGAAAAAATATGTCTCCCTCAATCCATTCAAACTTCTTAAGCAATTGTCACATTTGAACAGATATTATGATCAAAACACACACACACACACACTTATGGTTTATAATTTCATATCTCTTTGGGTCCTCCACAACCTGTTAGCTGTTTACAGAAACCATGTTCTTAGCAATTATTGACTGATACCTTGCACCATTAAGCTGTCAGCACCCATATTCCTAAGTACAATTTTGAGGTATGCTTGCTTATTGTAGGTGTATATGTAAAATTATATATATATGTAAAAATCTCTGAGTAAAGAAACTCAGAGAGCTGCTTTGTTAGACCTATTTGCAGTAGCTGCGCCACTTAAAATCTGTCTTAAAACAAGTCAGGTGCTAAAATAAACACTTAAACAGGTTTTGCTCACAGCAATCATTCACACTCAACATTAGAGGATACACTCAAATGTGTTTACAATGTAAACCATAGGAAGACAAAGTCCATGGTCCTTGTTTTGAGCAAAAATGTATTTAAAAGTTTATCTTTAAATAATATGAGGTTTCAGCTATCTGAGTTAGTCAAATCAATTGGATATCCTCCACAGTTTCAGTTTTTTAGTAATAAAAACACCCTTTTGTTTCTTTTTCAACAGCAGTGGAGGGATAATGACAAAAAGAGTGAATTTGGCACTAAAAAGACAGTTACTTTGAAAGATATTGACTTTATTTGACTCATTTGGGCATTTAAGGTCTCATATTAGTTTCAAATAAAGTTTTAAATGCATTTTTGCACAGATGGATGACTGTGGATTCCCCCCTCCCCCCAACCACCATCACTTAGTGTAATGGGGGACAAGTGCATTATGAAGGGATCTGTTAATGGCCTGCATGAACGGGAAGAATTATTATAACAAGAAAAACATGTGTCAATGTTCATTTGCGCACCTGATTTGGAAAACTGTGAAACTCTCCTTTAAAGAGACTCTTGGGCAAAGTGAATGAAGAGTTGTTGTTTTTTTAGTTTGAATGTAATATGTTTATTTGTAGATCTTTCTGTATTGTAGGATTATTCCTATGAATACAGTGCTCCATATGTCGGTGGGTTTCTCTTGTGAGTGTCCAGGGGGAGGTAGTGTTGGCTGGCAGATGCTGCAGAGCAGTAATGTTGCTTCCGGCTGCTCTCCCTCTCTCTCTCTCCCTCTCACTCCCCCCACTCCCCCCTCTCCTGCTGGCGGAGGCAGAGGTGAGCTGCCGCCGCCGCTGTTCATTCGGCTCCCTGCTCTGCTCTGGGAAAAAGCGGCGGACGGATTATCCAGCTCGGTAACGTTAGCTCGCCCGGCTAACGGTCAAGACAGCAACCCGAGAAGAGCCATGAAAAGCCGCTGGAGCCAGTGAAAGTTAGTCACGGCTTAACCTCGGGACTTTAATGTACGGAAACACACAAAAAAGACGGTTTGCAGATCATGCCGTCGCCCCCAAGGGGAACTTTTGTCTGAGATTTCCACTTGGGAAAGGCTAGCTTAGGGGCTAGCGAGGCTCCAAACTATTTTTAATTGGCTTTGGGCTCAATGGCTCTCGCTTGTTTTTCCCTGTCATAGCGACAGCTTGGAAAAATTGAAACGGGGAGAGGCCCTGTGAACTTCATGACAAACCAAAGCCCGGCTTTGAAGCGTAACTTTGGAAGACTCGACTGGCAAAGGACCGAAAATGAAGAAGCAGTTCAATCGGATGAAACAGCTCGCCAATCAAACAGTTGGCAGGCAAGTATTCAAGTCTGCGTTGTTTACTGGTCATCAGCAAAACTAGAAATTCTCTCTCTGTCTTTCCGACTTTATTTAAAGGGCCGTTATACCTTTAACTTTTAGCTAGTTATTCACATACTCTTTCATAACTCACTTTCCAGCGGTTATATGTATAAAACGCTGGAGAAAAAAAGAAAAGAAAAAAAAGAGGGAGAATCACATGAACGACTACAAAAAATCTAATCAGTGCAGGCTGTGTTGACAAGGAGGACAGTCTTTCATGAATGAATCATTTGCTTTTAATGGTCGCCAGCCAGGCTTTAGGACATGAGAGTTTTAATAAAAACCTGGATGGGGGAGTGTTAAATGCTCTCCTTCATGTGTGCAAGCGTCCTCACATCTCCCAACCAGATGTCCTCCTCTGAAGAATGAATCAGCCATCAGTGTGAGGACTATCTGGATGGGAAATAAGAAACACCAGGCAGGAGCACAATGATGGCGCATTTTGCCACTGATTTTTAGGACATCTTTCTCTCGTCAAAATCAAGATGCTGGGTAGCAGAAATGTTTGATGAATTTTTTGGGAAACATGCAGGAAGATAATGTAGCTGTAGGTTAGGGGGTGCACCAGTTGATTCCCACACCTCTATCAACAGATAACAACTTGTGCTTTTCAAGAGTCTTTTTATAGGCTACATGATGCAATGCAAGTGCAAAGTGTTCAGATGTTACACTGTATAATGTGGCATAAGAGATGTCTTGGAGACAAAGAAACAAATGGAAACACTGACAGTTAAAAACATCATTGTGCAGACACTGATAAGGTCTTCAAAGGTGATATATTGCCATAATTTGGTGTGTGTGTATAAATAGCAGTTAAAGGTGAAGCGATTAGCCCACAGAAAGACAATTAATTAGCAACTTTTTTGATAATTGATGAATCTTTTCAGTCATTTGCTGGTTCCAGCTTCTTAAATATGAGCATTTGCTGCTTTTCTTTGTCAGTTTTGACAGTGAACAGAATATGTTTGGATTTGGGACTGTGAAGACTCAGAAATAGTGAAAAATATTGCATTTCTGACTATTTTTTTGACATTTCATAGGCTCATTTAGAGCTGTAACGATTGGTCAGTTGATCAGCTGATTGATAGGAAATTATTTGCCAGCTATTTTTTTCACTTGTTTTTAGTCATTTTTAAATAAAAGAAATGCAAAAATTCTTTCATTCAGACTTCTTAAATTTGAATATTTCCTAGTGTTTTCAGTCTTGCATGATAGTAAACTGAATATCTTTGAGTTGTGGGCTGTTGGGAGGGACAAAACAAGACATGATCGACATTTTTCACCAGTTTCTTACATTTCACGGAGCAAATGACTCATCAATCCAGAAATTACTCAGCAGACGAATCAATAATGAGATTATTATTTGCAACCCTCATATTAGTGCATTACAAGCCAATGGTCAGTCATTTGCTCCCCAGTCCATTTCTTCTCCTGTGCAACAGAGTTCAGACGTCATATTAAGGGGAAAAAATATGATAACTCAGGACTAATAGGCTGTTATATACTCTGCACTAGATTCACTTTCACCCTGTGCTGATAAAGTGGCAGAAAGAGCTTCTCCATCATGTGAAACACTAGACTATCAGCTTCAACCAGACATCAAACTTTTAAAGCATATAAAGTAGATTAATGTGTTTTAAGTGGTGGAAGTATCTGCCTGCCTCCACTTAAAGCATTCTCTGAACTTGAAAACTGCTGCATTGTCTAAACCGTGTGGTGAATGGATCTATTTTAAAACAAGAACCTAGAGAGAACAATGATGATGTGTTGTGCTGTGTTTAAGGCCTGTTAACTAGAGCCTTTATGCTGCTGTGTGATGACACACACTGGCCCTCTGTGACTGGATATCTAAAGTAGCGAAGGCTTGAGCCGGCTTGTGTGGACAGGAGGGTGAGCCACGTCAGAGGATGTTTTCATCATGGGAGGTTGGCTCTCGTGATGTGCGTGCGTGTGTTTTGTGGTTGTTGGTGTGCGTGTGTATGTGGGATTCAACAACAGTGTTTGGCACCTCAGGCGGACAGCGGGTGCAGCCAGTACTGGATGCTACCAGATAAAAGCCACTGACAGGCTGAAAACAATAATGTGTCATCGTCAAATAGGCAGAGGCGACATGGCCAAAATAAATTTTAGTTTCCACATTTTAAAATCGTGGAGGCCTGTTGTATAAGCCCCTGACCTCTCCTCCTGTCACATCTGTTTTATTTCTGGTTTTTATGCTGTAGCATATGTGCAAACACAAGAAGTCAAACCAAGTTTTCCATGTTAATAAAAACATTACAGCCTCTATGGGTAAAAGAAGGTCAAGATTTAAAAAAGAAAATTTCAGCTATGATTCTGTAGTCATGTCTTTTCAATCATGATTATGCTTTCCAACAAACGATATATCATCCTAAATGGAATACATAATAGAGGAGAAGATACAACGAACAAAAAAAACTGATCGATGACGGACGTTACATCACTTTTTTTTAAGTCCTCCTCCACTCAAAAAAAACAAAACATGTTTTTCTTTTTGTTCCTTCAGTCGGATGTTTGAGCTTCACAAGAATGATGTATGTGCGGGGTTTGACACTGAGAAGACTGTTTTTTAACATTCATCTCCTGAAAGCGGAAATTTTCTCTGTGCTCATTGAAAGTCTCGAGGTATTAGGGGTGTACCTACAAGCATGAGTTGTGACATCACAACTAGTCTGGAGCCAATGGAGGGCCAGTATACAACTTGCGCAAGTGTGATGCCTCCAGTACACAAACACTTAGAATGGACTTTCCAGGGAAGAAGGAGACATCTTGGCTCCAGCTGTTAAACTTTTCAAATGAACATTTGCATATTAATCAATTCTGGATGCAATGAGAGAGAAGCAGTGGATGTTATTTTTTTGTTGTTGAAAAAAACATGTCAGACACAAATTATTATTCCACACAGAGAATGTTTTCTATGTCCTAAAAGATATCTAGAGGGGATCTGTAAGACATTACTCTAAGCTTTGGGAATTTGTGATGGGCATTTGTCATCACTTTTGACATTTTATAAACTAAATACTAACACTAATGAAGTAAAGACTCATCGATTAAGACGTGTAAAAGAGTGAGATTGACAAACTAAAAATGGAAAAATAACCAAACGCAGACAAAGCAGTGGAAGTCATTAACGGCCTGACAGAAATGGGTTAGCTGGCAGAAAAGCTCCAGACAGGAATTACCATCTTGGCATCTCCGCTGTCTTCATTTGACGGCAACACTGTCAGCAAAGTCTCCGGTTTAAAATCTGCTTGATAATGTTTGTACACCCCAAACTCAAGACTATTCACGCAGCTGGAATACTCATAACTTCCTCAGCACACTGAACCAGCAGTAAATTAAAACTGGAGCGATGGTGATGCAGAAAACAGACATTCGTACGTGCGTGTGCGTGCATGTGTGTGTGTGCGCATCCGCATTTGTTGCTTCCTTTTTTTTTTTCTTTCTTTTTCATATGCACAAGGTAGGGTTAATCCCTCATGCGCCCATAGACTTCTGACTTCTGAATGAGTGATGTGTCTGCTCTCAGATTAGGGGGCAAACAAGCACACCCTCTGCTTTGTCCATTAACTTGGAAAGAAAAAAAAAATCCGGCGTGCCGAGGCCCTCTCCACTGCCCCCTGGGTTCCTGTGATTGTTGCAAAGGCAAGAACACTGTGTCCAGCAAGCAGCCGCTCTGAGGAAATCTCTCCTTCTTCTACAAACAGGAAACTGCCTCCCAGAGACATGCTAGTGCTTTCTAGAGAAGGGGAGAGGGCGCTGGGAAGATTAATGTAGAGAGTGAAACTGAAGAGGAGGGAAAAACAGCATGTGATTCATGGCAAGGATTTTTCTTTTTTTCTCTCTCTCTCTCTCTCTCTCTCTCTCTCTCTCTCTCTCTCTCTCTCTCTCTCTCTCTCTCTCTCTCTCTCTCTCTTTGTGGAAATTTCTTCCAGTTTGCTATTTTTAAACTCCCTGGACTAATACATCCATGTTTGCATCAGGTCAGTGTGGCAAGATGGTAACACCTCTTAAAAGAAGATAACCTATGAATAGGGGTATTATAGGCTGTAACCATGTATTTGCATAATGATAAAACAACAGTCGCCCTCCACAGAGCCAAGATGAGATTAAAAAATAACAAGCTGCACTGGTGATGATTAAGTTTGTTGTTTGGCCTGAGATAATGACATCACGTCTGACTGTCAGGAAATCAGCTGAAGATAAGTTTTTCTTAGTGGCTGAGGAAGGAGTATCGTTATTACTAGCTCACACGGTGTAGACCAGTTAAGGTCATTTCTCAGCCCAGCGCTCTGCTATAACTGCTGCATCACTCTGAGTTTAGCTGGGTTGGTGAGGTATAAATGTTTGCCAGTCAATCAATCAATCAGTCAGTACAGTAATGAGCTTATCACAAATGACTAAACCTGGAGACTCTTAACTCTAGGTGTCCCGTCATGCAGCTCACAGGTTCCCAAAGTGGGGCTAACAAAGTCACTAAAACCCCTTCAATGCAAGTGAGGGGATGAAAACAACATACACTGTTCCCATCAAGGCTCTCCTCCCTCCCTCTCTATTAATCATTCACTGGCATTATAAACACTCATATTATATAATCCCTTTTGATGCCATATCTAACAACATCAATCTTCTTACAAACGCTTTGTTACGCAATCTAATGCAGATTTATTGTATTTTGAAAGTCCTTGATTCGTTCAAGAGGGAGTCATATTGAAAAGAGACTTTTCCCCAAAGGGACGGACAAAATGTCACTGTTGAATGAACAAGGATAGGTGACTGGGCGTTCCCTCTCGTGTCTCACCATGCCACTGCCTGGAGGACAATGAGCTGCGTCAGCTGGGATGCCTTTGTGGTACGGCTAGTGATCAGCAAGACCTATCAGACTACGCCGTTCTTTGTTTGTTGTCAGAAGTCTGTTTTTGTTTTAATCGTGATGATCACAGTCATTTGTCTCAGATATGGGAAGCCATGTACTTGTGTCTGGTGTATCTACAACACAGTATAGAGGCTTGACTTGTTTCATCATTTAGTTTAAAACTAAACTGTCCCAAATGATGATGACACAGATGACAAGTGTTAGGAAACTCAACACAGGTGTCAACGATACAACCTTTATTATGTCGACTCTAAAGTTCATTTTGCATCCCTTCAGGCAGCTCCGTTCAAGAGACACACACACAGATTAAACATACACATATGACACTTTTCATAGACATTTTCATGTCATGCGTATCACATTATGTCCTCTGGATTCAGATCTCAGTTAGCAACAGGATAGACTGAAACCAGAAACAGGACAGACTCTCATGTAGAGCTGCAACGATTAGTCGATCGACAGAAAATTAGCCAACAACCATTTTGATAATTAATAATCATTTCAGTTTAAGCAAAAATTCCAAACATTTGCTGGATCCAGCTTTTGGACTGTTGTTTGGACTAAACAAGACATTTGAAGACGCCACCTTTGAACCTTTTCACTATTTTCTGACATTTTATAGACGGAACAATTGATCAACATATCAAAAAATTAATCAGTAATGGAAATTATCAATAGCTGCAGCTCTAGTCTTTTGTTCAGAGTACAATGGCATAAAAAAGAAGTGGAAACATTCAAGTATTGTTTGATTACACAGTTATTAAAGCACTATTAAAACATAACAACAAAACAAGAATCTAGGAACTAATGATTGGTTTAGCCTTGATTTAATTTTGCACCACAACAATACACATTGTATAAAAGTCCTTCAGCTTGACCTTCATGTGATGCTGACTCCAGTCCAGGTCTGATGTTAACAGCTCACATAGTCAGCCATATTAGGAAGGTCGTATAGGCTGAGTCACTCAATTATTCTACCTCCCTCCTTTCATCTGGGTCCAGTATCTATTACCTTACGCCTTAAGCTGCCAACTGTTGCAACCATAAGAGGCAGACCCTCCCCTCACTCCTCATCCTGCTGATTGTGTGGAGCGGGCCTGTAACAGCCGCTCTATTGTGCTTATGGCTGCAGTATTCACTTACTCCGCTTCCACTTTGATAGTAGGTCACCATGGTTACCATCCTGAACTAGCGGGGCTACGGCTGCCCTGCGAGGATCTCCCGTTGTTAAAGAAGTCACATGCGACGTGCAGTGACACACTTTTTCTCCAAAGGCTGCTGCTTCAGTGAGGCACGATGGGGTCAGCTCTATTCGCTGTGGGTCAGCTGATGCCGGCAAAAACAATTGTTGTTTTGTTTGTTGTTGTTTGTCCCCTGCCTCTGTGACACAGTACTGTTTTTTTTTTTTTTTGGAGGCTGGTTCACACTATAAGAGCTGCTATTGTAAGTGTCTTCACATGCGCTCTCATCATTGAATTACAACCAGGTTAGGGAGTTATTTAAATACCCTGACCGAGTTCTCTTTCACATTAACGTCAGCAAGCATCTCACGATTAACAGAGTTGGATTACCAGTAAAGCTTTTTGTGTTACTCTTGGCGTGTATACAGTTTAGTCTGGTTGCCTTTAGTGTTTTGATTTGATCCAGCTCTAGAGCCACAGTGGTCAGTAATTGGACCAGATGCAAAGTAGTGTGTTTTGAGGAAAGAGGAGCATGGGTAGTGGTGGTGGGAAAAAACGGTTAAGTGTTTTTTGTTTTTGTTTTTGTGCAGCCACAGCGAAGAATTTATGTTGCACACGGGAACTGAAATTTAAGTTTACCTCCGTTTTCGCAGTATTTCCCCGATGTTGCTCTCATCCTGTAGTCTATGACAACCCATCTGGACAGGAAGCCAACTCACAAACAGCTTGTGTAAGCTCAGGTTATAGGGGAAAGTTACTGTCAACCGTGTACGCACATTAACTATCAACTTTAATAATCAGGGTTATTTCGTGTGCATAAACACTGAGATCTGTTTGCACAGGCATTGTCGGTGGAAGGATAAGACTGTTTGACGAATACACTGGTTTTGTAAGTTCAAGCCCTCGACAGGACCACATGAAAAGCTCTTCAGCGTGTAGACACCAGAACACGGGTTCCATACTGCGGCTTCATGATCATGCTCTTGTGTGTGCATGCCTTTTTATACTGTAATGTGTGTGTGCGGCTCCCTTTTTTCTTTTTTTTTTTTCCGCAGCGAGCTGGAAGCTTGGTCTGTAGGTTTCTGTGGGTTATACTGTAGGTCTTCACTCTGCGTGTGTGACCTCACCAGCTTGGCTACGGCTCTCCTCCAGAGAAAATCTTTCCATTCATCTCTAGCCTTTAGATTATTCTGGTTTGGCACTTAGGAGTCTGTAACCCCCCCTCTCCCCCCTACCCGATTTCTCTATTTGTATTTCTTTCCTTCTAACCCCCAAACTATCATCTCTACTCTGTCAGTCTCTCTCTCTCTCTCTCTCTCTGTTTCTCCTTGCCTCTATGTTGTAATTGAAAGCAGCTGTCCACCGCTGTGATGAGGTTACTATAGTTCATAGAGAGCAAGTTTTTTTGGAGGAGGGCCCAGGCCTAGTTTGGAGCTCTAGTTACCCAAAATGCAGGCAAGCGGCTGTCTACACAGGTCAGTCCGTTTAAGAGGCAGAACCTGAAAAAGTTTGCACGTTAGTTTGAGACAACCAACGTTACCTGTACTTTTTTTTTTGGGGGGGGGGGGGGGGGGGGGGCAGTTAAGACAAAAGGTTTGACGATAGACATATGAAGAGCAAAGGGGGAGGAGAGTGAGGCACGTGAGAGAAAGCGTGGGGGGGGGGATTAGAGGCTTTACCGTCTGTGTCTGTTCATTAGCTGTATTTCAGGGTTGTATTATGTAATTCACGTTGAATCCGATCAACTTAACTCCACTTCCTGGCCCTCTGATCGTGGCGTTCTCCCTCCCTCCCTCCCTCCCAGTAGCCACAGAAGCCACCAGCGTGTGTGAGGGTGTTGATAAGCAGTATGAGCTGAGTCTGTGTTTCTCAGCCTTCTCCTTTTAAGTGAATCTAATCTGTCTGACCTCCCCGAGCCCAACTATTAGTTTACTATTAATAGGCTCAGGCGGAGCACGGCTGTGTGGCTATTCTGCGCAAGACACGGCGAGCCCGGCTAACTGCAGCTTAAGGAAATCAAAACTTGTTGAGCGTTAAGAGCAGCGACACGCCTCCTGTGTGTTTCTGTCTCTTCTCTGCATTTGTAAAATGTATTATTATATACATAATTCAAGTTTTTCCACAGTTTGTTCATGGTGTATGAAGTCTTGATGCTGCTGCAGCAATGTAGACTGAAGAGAGACATGGATACCAGCCTGTTGCTTGGGTGATAGAGCCATAGCAACAAACTTCTCTTAAAACATTCCCACGGACACACAAGTCAACACCTGAACACTGAAACCAGCCATTCAGGAGCATTGTCCATGTTGTCGTTTTGTCTGGCAGATATTTTCACAATGACCTCACAGCGCAGTGAAAAGTACAACCACCATCCTTGTCTGTCTGTACTAATCGCCAATCTCTCTGTTGTCTTTTCTCACCCACAGAGCGGAGAAAACAGAAGTTCTCAGCGATGACCTCCTACAGGTAAATCATTAATCTGACTCCACAGATCGCTGACCAGCTCTTAACTCAACCCTGGAATGGCTGCATCTGTAAGGCAGCGGCTAACAGATGTCCCCTTCTGAATGAAATCAATCCCTCAGACAGAATCCTGCAAAGTATTTATGTATAAAGTTAGTTCATATTTAGCAACCAGAAAGACTAAAAAAAGCAGCGTAAACTGACTCCAGCTCTCCATCATGGGCTGATTTTGTATAAACATGGACCTGCATTAAAATTCCTGGCTCTACTATTGTCTTCTATTGTAAACAGCAGTTTTATTAGAATGTACTACCAGAGTTAAAGGTTATCCGTTTGTCTTTGCAGGATATTGTTATTGTTATTACCAATATCAGCACAATTATCACTTTGATTCAACAAAATATAATTGAAAATAAACTAAAAACGGTGTTAAAATGATAAAACCTTTTAAATTCTGTTGTATCTCCTCGGTAAACGTGTCAAAACAAAAACTTGCAGGAGTTAAAAAAAAGTCAGCAGGAGACAAAGGTCTGAGCAGCAAAGTTGAACTTATAATCGACAATTAAAAGGAGAACAGGTACAGAGTCAAAAGGCAACACCAAACATGTCCTGACTGGCTTTCGGACGGGGTGCGGCTTTGGCTAGCTCTGATCACGCCTAGTGTGGTCACCCCATAACTTTTTGACCAATTATACTATTATAAAATTATTCAGTCGACTGTTGCTAGGCCATGAACCCGAAAGTAAGTTTCGTCTTATCTAGTGCTTCTCATATTACCGTATCCTCCTCCTTTTTGTATTTTTCCACTACCATTTGTCTCACAATACCTACATGACCTTTTCATTTTTTTAGAGTCAGCGCTTGCTGTTTTTCACTATTGTTTCCAAACCTGCTCTGTCTCTTTTTTTTTTTTTTTTTTAAATAATAGGTTTTAATGTGAGGTTACATAAAATAACAAAGTTTTAAAGTGAGATTATATAGACAAGTACATAGTTACACAGTAAGTGACTACCTGTGTTTGGCCTACTGTCTCTTACAGCTACAACAAATCAGTGTGAGGCATACATAACATGATTATGCATAGTATGGTTGATGTAAGGCATCATGGTAAACTCATGTCTACTCGAACCCATTGAAACAGTTACGTCAAGCAAGTTATTCTGCAGCAATGTCTTTCACCTTAGCACGTCACTGTCTTGTATATGGGTTTACACTACAATGCCAGACTATAATTGACAGTATCTCTGGCACACAACATGTTAATTAATAATTAAGGCTTCAGTTGCAAAACCGGTTTTAAAATACATCAGTGATGCAGCTGTAAGTGAAAAGTAAACACTCTTACATCTTTACACTCACTACTGCTTCCTCTTGTGCGCCGGGTGCCAAATATCACACAAGCATATGGCTCTTTCCATAAATTTCCTGTCATGTCTGGATTTAGGAAACATAAACTTAAAGACACCCATGTGTGGATGACAAAAAGCCATTATGTTAACAGCTAGATAAAGCCAGCAAATGTGCATATTCTTTGTCCGTAAAGAGCGCTAGACAATACCAAGGCTTTACCAGCTTATGTCACTTCCCTCCCTTGAAGATGCATCAATCACTGACATGGCCTGATGCAATTTATAGCCGCAATGAACACATTATTGCATTTCTTTCTTCGGTAATCATCTGTCACTTTTTTCCCCCCATATAAATCCATCCAAACATCCATTTTCTTGATTCATGCAACAATGATTCAACCTATATTTGGTTCAGAAAGGCTTTTTAATCTGCTTTAAAGGGCAGCTGGAACCATGTGCTGACAAAGTCCAAAAGTATGCAAGTTTTCATGCCAACCAAACAGCAGCTGATATCACTTATTAGTTTTTCCTGTCTACTGGAAGAGCAGAAGAAAACCTGCAGATTCACAAAGTACTTTTATAGTAACAGTAAGAACTCAGCTAGCTGCACAGAGCTGAGTGTAGCTGTAGGTTTATCTACTGTATATAGCAGAGAAGAAAGACATTTCCTCAGGGGAGAACTCTCCTCTGTCCCAGAGGCCGTCTGAGACGGACAGCAGGTGGGGTTGAGACAAAGTCCTGGCTGCTCAGCAAAGACATTCCAGCGATGAAGATTGCCTTTGTGTGTGTGTGTGTATATGTGTGTGTGAATGGGATCTGTCGTAGATGTTAAAACAAACTCAGCTGGTTTTGCATGACTCCTTAACAACAGCCAACAATGTCTTGTCCATTCTTATTATTCTCCTCCACACCCTCTATTGTAGCTGACGCATAAACAATACAGCACTGATTGAATACCTGTGAACATTGTATGTAGCGCCAAGAGTATTTGAGTGACGGCTAGTACGTAAGTGTTAGATTTAGAGCCAGCATGAGTTGCTGTAATGATGCAAGTGGACCAGGGAACAGTGGTGACTAACCGCTCGGGGCGTTTGCCACTGAAGTGAGGATGTTATATTATGTCTGACAAATTGACTTTCATTGCTCCTCAAAGACACGATTGTTCTGCCTGTCTGGAAATCAGCCGCTGTGGCTCTGTGGGCTCCGTCTCTCACTTCATAGGAACATTACTGTCTGATAAAGGGAAAAAAGGAGGAAGAGACAGAAAGATGGAAATCACTTGACCCATTCATGCCAAAATCCTCTGTTTATTCCTTTAACAGAAAACCAGTCCTCTAATATTTGTGCAGTATTAGATTTCAATTTATGAGGTCGTTTAGTTTCATTCTTGATGTCTTCTTCTTCTACTCCAGTTGATTTCTTTAGTTTTTACAGAATAGTTTTGAACAACCCCTCCATCCAAACCCCACGCAATAAAATATACTCAGATGTTATGATTTTTCAGCCGTTTTGTTTAAATTTCACATTTAAACAACCACTCTGTCTGACTCTCAGCTGTTCCAACTCCATGTCATATCAGCTTTTGTTGCACCTAATCAGCCAGTCAGGTGTGAGTCCTCAGTCTGTATTTGACCTTTTCCTCAGCTCCTTTTTTTTTTCCCCTATACGTTCCTTCAGGGTGGCAAAGAGCCACCCGGCATTCTTGTGTCAGCTGTCCATGTCTTACCGCTCCTCTGCATAGCAACTCGTCCACATGGGGGTACCACAGAAATACTCCAGAAATACCAGGGTGCTTGCTTGCACACTAACTTGTGTCGTGTGTGTGTGTGTGTGTGTGTGTGTGTGTGTGTGTGTGTGTGTGTGTGTGTGTAAGAATTTTCAGGCCTTTTTATAAGGTAGCAACCAGCTGTTTTAAGCGCTACTGTAATATGTCCCAATATATGCAAACAAAGGAGATTTTGTTCACCATCAATGACTCACTTCATAATTCCAGCCTTAATGCGTCAAGTTATGGTATTTTTGTTCAATCGGGACTTGTCCAGACATGTTGACACCCCTCTTATACCAATAAACAAACACAGGCACACACACACAGACACCATCTCTGTCTGTCCCCCCCCCCACCCCTGTCTGTCCCACTCAGTATCGGGATTCCCTGGTCTATGACGCATCATGGGATTGACCAAGTGTTGACCTCATCCCATAACAGGAGAACAACACACCCTAGTGCCTTTCAGCTCCTTTTGGCTCAGGTTTTCCCATTGCTCTGCAGCTCTTTATTATTTTGGAGTGTACGGTGTTCTCCGTCTAAACTCGCTCTGTTACAATGAAAGGAAAAAAAGACTCCCATCACCATGTAAGCCAAATAACTTCTAATACACACACAGGAACTTGGTCCCTCCCAGAGCAAAGGGGGGGGGGGCGGGAATCCCCTGCTTGTTTTGTGCCAGGTACTAACTGAGCCTGAGCAGCGTTCCCAAGCCTATAGCACAGGGAGGCAGCGTGTGTGTGTGTGTATATATGTGTGTGTGTGTGTGTTTGGTTAGTTTGTATTTGACCCAGCTGTTTTGGGAATGCCGGGGGCCACCATGGGTCGGGAATGACGTAAGAGCGCGAGAACAGAGGGAGGGGAAAAGGGGGGGGGGGGGGTGTTAGGGGTGGTGGTGGTGTATGGAGGCGGATATCTGCTGTGGAATTCCTGAGTTCCGACTCCGTTCTGTTTTTGGAACACAATTGTCTGGTATTTGGTTGATCCTCCCTCTGCATTTGTCTCCCTCCATTCTGCTGGTTTTGCCCTCTAGACCTCAGTGTTCCCATTTATATTTGGAACATTGTTTATCCCAAGTCTTGAGTACATGTTTGTCCCTTTGAGCCACTAACAGACTCTAGTTTCTCTGTTCAGTCGTGTGTGTTTTTATATTATTTATTTAAAAAAACAGAAGACACACCTGTTCAGTCGGGAACTTAAATCGACTTTCTCACAAGCCGGCTGTCCTAAAGCATTTCTTCGCATCATCAGATTCGAACAGTACTTTGCAATTCATGGTTTAGTGACAGTTAGCCGAGGCCTAATGACTGTCTCAGTCAAACACCTGGCATGACAAGGACAGTGAATAGTCCTTCTGCACAGCTTCAATTGGGCTCTGTCCTTAAGCCAGAGTAGCTGTGACTCCCATCATTGACCAGCCCATCAATGACAGTATTATGTCTTGTCAGGCTAAAAGCACAGAGTGGATCTGTGTAGCCAGGCGAGCAGACAGGAAAAGCCTGTGTAATCAAAAAGGCCCTTTTAACACTAAAGAACTCCTCGCTCTTGGTCACAGCCCAGTCACAGCCCAGCGGCCGTTGCTATGGAGACACTTCCGATGAGTCATGTGTTTCAAAGATAACATTCCAGCGTTGTTCCGCAGGGATGAGCCTTATCAATCATGCTTGAACTTTGACCTCCGTCTCCCTTAAGGAGCAAATCAAATCCCTTCATGGAACTGGATCTCGTTAGCCACTGACACGCTGTTTATGAGACAAATTCATGGTGTTGATGAGATTAACCAAAAGTTCAGAGTTGCAGTGCTGTAATAATCATAGTAGGATTTGTTCCCAGTACTGCAGCTGGGAGAAGCTGGCGTTTTTATATAATAGCCATCTCTCTACAAAGAAATGGTCAACTTTCAACAGAATGAACTTGGAGCATGAATTGGCATCCATTCTTGGTATATGATCATAGATTGTATATAAAGATGGACGTAGCGAGCCGTGACATCACCCATAGGTGATTGGAGCTGGTTTGAAGCCCAGAGTTGGCCTCATCTTTTCCGTTTGAAGCCAGAATCTTCCAAAGTAAGGAGTGCAGGGTGTTTCCTTTCATGCTCTGGAAACACGGCTCTGGGACACTAATAGGTGCTTAATTGGACTAATGTTATCTACTGCAGCTAAAAATGTGCTAAGAGGGCGGATATCGTAATCCAGTACCATTAAACTTACTGAAATATTGAGAAAATAGTCCGACTCAGTTGCTGCTTGCATATGACGTATGCATATAAAAGATATTTGCTAAATATTTCTTCTTGCCTGTCTTGTGTCATGCACAGATTGAACGGCGCATGGAGTTGGTGCGTGTGGTGTCCCACAACACACACAAGAGGATGGTCTCATGTCTACAGGGACACATCGGCGCAGATGCAGAGAAGAGACATGTAAGCATGTTACAATAAACCTTTTGTTATAGCCCTGTTTTACTCTATAAAACTAACTGAACAGCTACAATAAAATGTTTAGTAACCTAATTTTAAAAATCACCCACAAACACAAATTCTGAGTTCTCACTGTTTTCATTACAAATGACCTCAAAGTTAATCCCCAGTAGGCCTCCAATACATGATTTCTCTTTTGTGTTTTCTACCCCCACACCACCCTACATGCACTACAGTCCGTACCACGCCTCTATACAGGAAATGGTCAGGTAAAAACACAGACTACTTCCTCCACCTCTCTGGTCCCCGGCACCACTTGCTCCATTTACCATTCATACATCTTTATTCACTTTTACTCAAGTCTCTATGCATGACACTTTTGCCTTTTGGGTTTCACGGGTTCAAAACAGGATGTTGGAAACTTACCTAAACTGTGAAGACATGCTATAAAGGAAACTGTCATTTGATGGATGTCTTACTTCCCTAGTATGCCTCTTAAATCCCCTTTTAACATCTGTATTTTCCTCCTTCTCTCAGAAAGCCCTCTTCCTTTTCCTGACTCTGTGACTTTGCTGTCGATCCTCTCAATGAAAAGTCTTTGTTGAACTTTACATTGGTCTAAACATCAAATGCTGAAGCTTGTGTATAGAAATAATGCATCTGCATAGTTGAATATAAGGCTAATCACTGTCTGCATCTTGTCCCTCTTCCACACACAAACATACGCTCTGCAGAAAAAGCTTCCTCTGACGGCGTTATCGCAGGCTATGGTTGAAGGAGGAAACCAATTGGGAGAAGACTCTTTAATAGGGTGAGTTCATGACTGATTGACACACCAGATAACCAATTGTTCCTTTGCAACTGTTGCTATATGGAGCAGATACACCCAAGAGAGTGTGAAATATGAGGCCATGCCTTCAGGACAAGCCAGTTGTGTTTTCTGTTGACGGGACTTTTAGTAGTTCCCTAAGTTGAGGTTCACATCATGTATTGTGGTTGAGAGAAACACACAAACAGACACACAACAGAGCCAGACAGTTGGTACTTGAGGATCTTGAAAGTGAATGTCTACACAAATCTACACAGCAGCCCATGTGTCTGTCTGGAAATAATGAGGAAGGTGAAGTACGTCAAGTGGAGAAATCGTACTCCAAATCCCTGATTCATGACCTTTTGTTACACATAGAATGACTGTATAAACTGGTCACTAGGCCACTGTGTGTTCCTGTGTGTTCCAACTAGATATAACATTACCGTGACCTGGTTTAGCATTCAGTCATTGATTGGGGAACAGATCGTGAGCGTCTGTGTTCTCGTGTGAATTATATTTTGTCAGGAAGACGGTGTGATTTACACTGGATGCAGAAGGCTTCTCATCCTCACCTAAAAGTGATAATTAGGGATAAATATGTGCACTTTTAACACTCCTCTCTCTCTCTCTCTCTCTCTCTCTCTCTCTCTCTGTGTTGATGTGTGTTAACAGGAAGATGATGGAAGTGTGCGGCGAGGCGGAGAATCGGCTGGCATCAGAGCTGATGCAACATGAGCTGCAGATAGAGAAGGACGTTCTGGATCCCCTCAGCCAGCTAGCAGAGGTCAGAAACCGCACGTCCTCTGGACATAACAGCAGCTGAACATAAGTTAAATATTTAAAAACACATTCATAGCTCTCAGCTCGCCTTGAAGTGCAGGCCCACTCATTTTCTTTGCTTTTTTTTTTTTTTTTGGTCTGAATCATAGTGGAAACAGTTAATTACACTGCCTAGTTGCAGAGAAATCATTAGCTTGTGGGCAAAAGTCACATGGACTCACAAGCAGGTCGCATATTTGTTAGTTTCGGTAATGTGATCCTACCAGATCGGAGATTTAGACGCAGGAGAAGTCAAAACAAAACCGGCAACATTAGCTAAATCCCATTGTTATCACAGACTGTGGTTTACCATCTGTTCATTTTGTAATACTGTTTTCTAAACATGAGTAAGTGGCTATCAGGCATCCGCATCTTTGTACCAATAAACTGTCTGTTGTTTCCTGTTCTTGCTACAGTTGTCACTCCTAACAAGCTGCACTGCTTTTGCCTTGAGGACAGACTAAAGCTGCAGTGACTAGTTGTTACTACAGAAAAATCTGCAGCAAAATCTAGTAGACCTTTTATTTACAGGTGTCTTGTTGTGGTTATTTTGTGCCTTCAAGTGTGAATGTCATTGTTCTCAGTTGGTAAACAAAATGAGATCCCAAGAATTTCAGGTATTGCAAACATGCAGGCAGTGAAGTTATTTCTATTATTTTACTAATAAAAATGCCAAAATGTTCTTTGGCTTGTTCAACTTGTGTTTTTTATATAATTCTTGTAGGTGGACATCCCCAACATCCTGAAGCAGAGGAAACAGCTGGCCAAATTGGTGCTGGATTACGATTCTGCCAGAGCAAGGTTTGACCTTTTACTCATGTCTCATCACTTCTTCTATATTGAGGTTTTTTTGCTTTTTTTTTTTTTTTAAGAAATATTTCTGAACTGAAGTTCTATTAATCAATCATGCCTGAATTTCAAGTCAGGTTAAGTCAATTTTGATTTATATAGCAAATCATAAATTTGCCTCAGAGAGCTTTACAATCTGCACAGCATCCAACATCCTCTATCATCAGACCCTTGATTGGAATCATGAAAAATCCCCCAAAAAAACCCTTTAACAGGGAAAAAATGGAAGAAACTTGAGGAAGAGCACGAGGGGAGGGATCCTCTTCCAGGGTGGACAGACACACAATAGAACAGGATGAGGTGTATTTCTTGGTTGCAGAAACAGTCTCATTTCATTTCATTTCCCAATGTTCCCTCTTTTCTTCAAACTCAGATGGTTGCAGGCAACCAAGTCAATAATCTCAGGAACAAACACTCAAGCACTGACGGCCAAAGCTGACCTACTGAAGGAGGAGATGGATGAATCAATGAACAAAGTGGAGCTTTGCAAGGTATGAATGGAGATGACTCATGGGTCTTTAAATGGAAGATTGTTACATGGAATTTTCAGCCTTACTTGATTGAGAAAAAAGAAACTGTGGAAATAAGACCGGGTCAGAACTTTCAACGGTAAAGCGATCATTTCATTAACAACCGGTCATTCCAAGACCCTCGGGTCCTCTGACCCAGTTTGCTGACGCACACAAATGACTGAAAATGCCCCGTCAGCTCTGCGTGTTTCTATTGAACTGAGTCACTGGTGATTTTTAAGTGTGTACTGCTGTGTGATGTGTCAGGTTTTCTATCCAGGAAGCACAGAGCCTTGTGTTTCCCCTTCACCAGCGCTCTCCCTCCCAGTATCCCAGAGTCCTGCCAACAGCAAGGAGGATTTATGACTCACATAGTGCACGGACCAGTGGCTTAGCTGACCACTGACGTTTATCCTTATACCACTTAAAATACCGGCCGGTCATTTGATGGATGACAGTGTGAGACTAAGATGTAGTTTCTTTAATGAATTAATAACGGTTTACTGCAGCAACACTACTCTCGTTTCTTGTGAATCACACTGACTTGGTTTTGAAAAGTTATTATTAAGATTATTCTTTCACTGCTCATTTTTTTAAAAAAAAACATCCCTGTATTTCTCATGCAGGACCAGCTCGCTGCAGACATGTACAGTTTTTTCTCAAAAGAAGGGGAGTACGCCCGCTACTTTGTAACGGTGAGTGGAGGGTTGTCATGCTCATCGAGTCAAAACTACGAGTTTCTGTGGGAATGTTCACAGCTGCCGTGTAACTGTGAAACAGAGACTTGGCCAGACATTTTATTTACTCTGCTGTCATATCTTTTTTTTTTAACCTCTGTCTGTTTTCTCTGCTTGTTTTCCTCTTCCTGCAGCTCTTAGAAGCTCAGGCTGATTACCACAGAAAGTCTCTCACTCTTCTGGAGGGTGTCCTGCCAACCATCCAGACCCAGCAAGGTAAAGCACACACAAACGTGCCTTCATGCACACACCCACTCAGCACTAAACAGTACAGTGTTTAAAAAAAACAACAACTTACATACAAGAAGGCACTATGCAGGGCATAATACAAGACCTCTTTACATACTCCCTGGAGCATGCTTCTCTAACCTTTTCCCTTCTTTTTCTTTTTGTTTGGTGTCTCTTAAACAAACCTTTCCCAGTTTGACACCGGAGAAGTTTGAGGTTAAGAACTTTGCCCAAAGGGTGCACTGACAATTAGTTTCTAGGGGGGAGAAGCGGTTTCTTATTCACTTTTCCCGCTGGCTTGGTAAATGAAACCAGTTACTGTACCTTTCAGTTACATCACTCTGTTCTGTTTTTCTAACTTCTGCACTACCTTTTGCCTCAGTTGCGGTAATTGTTAAAGGCCGCAAATGGGGCCCAGATATTAAAGAATAGTCTTTTGTTTTCACTGCTTCGCTTTCCAAAAATAATCTCATTTTCCGTTTTTTTCCCCCCAATATACTGTCTCTTCTCAGCTCTCTCTCTTTCTCTCTCTTGGCTTTTTGTCTTTATTTGAAGTGTTGAAGCCATGTCTTATTCAAGAACCTTGTTTTTTCGACACTAAACACATATGGTCTAAACCAGACAAGCCTGGTCTCCCAGCATGTGGCGATGACTCACCAACTCCACATACACCCCCGCCCCTCTCACATCACACCCACCTGGGTTTTTGCAGCCCTTGTCTCCTCACTCCTCTGCCTCCCCCTTTCACTCGCATGTTAGCTCACAGACACAGACACACACACACACAGAAACACAGAAAGATGGCTGAACAGTCACTCCTACTGGTTGGGAGCATGTGGTTATTATTTGACGGCTCCCTGTAGGGGGAGTGACCAATGGTTGGGAACTGGCCCGAGGGAGAGTTGTTGACCCAGAAATCTGCCATCCAGAGCAGCAACAGGCTTGTTCGCACTGAATCCTGGGCCAACATGAAAGACAGGCCAAGCACATAACTTGCCTCAAAACACTTGTTTTATGTCTTTTTAGATTTGAAACAATATGAATGAGATTATAGTCTGAAAAAAGGGTCATATCAGTGGATATCTCAGTCTCTGTATTCACCATTCATCTCTTCTTTTGTGTTCAGACTCGTGGATGGAGAAGCCCGCGTTTGGCACGGGGCTGGATGAACACCTGAAAAGGAGTGGAAGGGAGATCGCCCTGCCCTTAGAGGCCTGCGTTATGATGCTTCTAGAGACTGGCATGAAGGAAGAGGTAACTGAGCCAAATCAGCCAAAGAAAAACAGAGAGAGATTAGATTGAAGGGGTGGCTTTTTGCATGATTATTGTGCTGGATGGATAGAAAGAGTAGAATCATCCTCCTGCTGTAAGATGTGTGCAATAAAAGGTTAAAAGTAGTGCAGCATGGCCTCTAGGGGCCGCTAGCGATGCTTCTGAATGATTTGTTGCTCTGTAGTGGAGAGCACAGGTAGCTGGCCAGGGGTATAAACAGCCAGAGTGAGGAAATGACTCTTTGTGAGTGTTACGGACCCTGATGTAAACAGAGTCAGTTACAGTAGCTGTAGCAAAATGCTTAGAAGATATAAAAACTGCAAATGTTGATGACTAAAACTAACAAAGATCTAATGACTAAAATTAAACTAAAACTAATATATCTTTTTGTCAAAAGACTAAATCTAAATCAGGTGCCAAAATGAACAGTGCACATGACAAAATCAAAGGTGAAAGGGGTCACTCACAGTAACAAACATCCAGAAAATCACAACCAACTCTGCAGCTCTATGGAGCTTTTTATTCTCATGTAGTATTGTTTCAGTTTTATAGCCTGCATATTATCCACTTTCAACAGCAGCATTTAGCTGTTCTCAGCAAACAAGCTCTGTTAAACCCACTGTATGTTACCTCCCCAGTGCCAAAGAGCAAAGTTAGCAACCTGAAAAACAAAAGCAAAACAATTTAGCAAGCTTAAGACTCAGATATCTCCCTCTGGAGTTGGTGGAGACTAAAACAGAGCTTAAAGGAGAGTGACGATTGGCCAGAGACACAAGTCTGATTGGAGGATAATCCTGCTCTGATGTGTAAAAAGGCAGTTGTTTGCTAACACGTTATATAACATAATTCTAATGATAACCAGCAGCCGTTCATGATTTAGAGGGAACTTCTTCTCTAGCTGCCAGCTAATTCCCACCAGAGTATTTTAAACCATAGAATGAGATTTTTTGAAACTTGACTGCTCTTTTGTTTCCTTTGTCTAACTATGTTAGTAAAACAAGTGCTGATGTTGCTCATTAAAAGTCACACGGAGCTGTGGCTGCGATTACTGGCTTCACTGGTCACTGACATAATTGAAACCAAGCTTTTAAACTGTTTGTTCAGTGAGCATCTTAAGACTCAAGGAGATGAGCGGATTGACAAACGGTAAACAGGGGAAACTCCTGCATCGATGTTTCCACATCCAGAAAAACTGTCGCCCCTTCTTCTGCTGTAATGATTTATGAAATGTTTGTGATGTCCCCTCCCTGAAAATAAATTTAGAATACAATAGAGTCTACTTGTCTCCTGTCCATAAATCAGATTTCTTTGTGTGTGTTTGTGCAAAAAAAAAAAAGTGTGTACAAGTGTTAACTGCAAAGCACATTATTTGTCGCCCTTTTCATTCCCTGGTGAGTGCACTCTGTGTCATTATGGCGTGAAGACGGCCTTTGTTTACGTGTCAAAGTAAAGAGGTTGCTGCGCTGTGAATGGTGGGTGTGTTTGTTTGCCTGCTTTGAGGTTTCATTATGTGCAGCTGGCAGGGGGAGTTTATGTAGTGGATTTATACAGAGTGGAACTGTAATTGAGTGTTGGAAAAGTGTGTGTGTGTGTTAAGGGTAGCACAGGGGTCTTGTACACACATTGAATGGCTGCATGTATCGTTGTTGTTGTTTACTGGCGATGACTGTGGTTTATTTGTCTTTGCGTATGTGCGTGTCAGGGTCTATTCAGAATCGCAGCAGGAGCATCCAAACTAAAGAAGCTGAAGGCGGCGTTGGACTGTTCCACGTCACAACTGGAGGAGTTTTATTCCGACCCCCACGCTGTTGCTGGTACGTCCCCAAACCGCAGCTAGTTTCTGATTTTACAGGTAGTACAGGTGTAACCGGGCCATTTAAAATGTATTTAAAAGTCAGTATGTGTGTGTTTTTATGGCATTATTTATGTCTTTGTTTTCCTAGACATCTACATTTTTAAGTAGCATGTAAATTCCCAACTATAAATGGCTACCTCCCGATGCAATGGTGAAAAGATTTCAATAATCAAACTTATATTCCTCCGTTCACTCAACAATTTGAATGATATAATAAATTCTCCATGTGTGTCTGCAAAACTGTCTGGAAAATCTGAAATATCTGTGATTTCAGGAGCACTGAAGTCGTACCTGAGAGAACTCCCTGACCCTCTAATGACCCACCAGCTTTATGATGATTGGAACCAGGCATCCAGGCAAGGCTCCATAACATTATTACCGGGGATAAAATGTACCAAGACTGTACAATACAGTACATAGTTGTACTGCAAATGTAAAGAAAATTACATGTAAGAATATTTCATTAGATGTGATCAACAATGTGCTCTGCTTTCAATCTTTCCAGCGTGTCGGACCCAGACAAGAGGCTCCAGGCTCTCTGGGTTGTGTGTGATAAGCTACCAAAGAACAACAAAACCAACCTGAGGTTAGCCATCAGTGTTCATCATATCCAGAGAACGGTCATGTTAAAAAGGCTCCACTTCCTTCTGTTGTGTGACTGACTGTTTCATATCAGTGCTCATCAAGAGTCTCTTGTTTTCATGCAGGTATCTGGTGAAGTTTTTAGCCAAACTGGCTCAGGACAGCGAGGTGAACAAAATGACTCCCAGCAACATTGCCATCGTCCTTGGACCCAACCTGCTCTGGGCCAAGACTGAAGGGTGAGGAGGGGTTGAGAGGATCTTTTTTTATATATATATATACAATATGGATATCTGCTGTTGAATATAAAAATGAACCTTTCAGTTAGTGTATAAAAGCAAAGGTATAGTAATAATCTTTGAGGCATGATTCTAGTCTCGGATGATGGAGTGCATTTCTATAGACTGTTATTTGAGCTTATTTCAGAGTGCCCGTCATTACCTTAGAAAGCATCTAATTTTTGCTCATCCACTTGTTGTACACCCAGGAGTCTGGCTGAGATGGCTGCAGCTACCTCTGTGCACGTGGTGGCCATCATAGAGCCCATCATCCAACACGCGGATTGGTTCTTTCCTGAGGGTAGGTTCTGGGTTTTCCTCTACAAGCTGTCCTACTCCTCCAGGTCCGGAAATATAACCACAAACATCTGTTAGAAAAATCACAACAAAAACAAAGTCACGACCTACACCTACACTTCTTTGGTACAAACATCCAGCATTTTTGTCATGGTTTGTCTGGCAGGTTTGTCAATCCGCCTTCAGTTCTTGTAGCTTAAGCTAAAATGATGGCAGACCGTCGACTCCACAATTTACCGCTCTGGGTGCTCATACAGGCAGAGATAATGGGTCAGTGGCTTGTGCTGTCACCTCAAAACAATAAGGACAGCTGTTGATTTTATGGCTATTTCTGTGCAGAGTTTGCATGTTTTCATGAGAATTTTTCCTCCCACAATTTGTAGACTGACAAATCCAAGCAGATTTGAGACTTAACAGTCCATTAGTGTGACTATAAGAGTGACTTATCCTTACTGTAATGGCTCAGTGTTTGTAACCTTTCCCACCTTGTGTAAAGACGTGGTGATTCACCCAAACCACACATTATCCTTGATAAGAACATGGGAAAGAAATAAGCAATTAATGGGTGCTCATGCCAGTTAAGAACAAAAGGTTGCACATGGGCATCTGTCAAGACTTTGACTTGACTTCCTGCCCAGTGTTTATTTTGTTAAGATAGGTTTGCCAAACATGTGTAACTGGCTGTCCGATGTCAACATCTGCCTCCTCTTACCCATAAAAAAACCTTGTGTTTTGGGGCTGTTTCCTGCATTTGGTTCAGATTTCAAACCGCCTAACAAGCCACACCACAGCTTGGATGAAGACTTAGACCCACACGGTCTAGTGGTTAATAAGGCTGTCCAATCATCACAGGTTAGAGGTTCAGTTAAAGATCCCTTCCAGACATGTATTAAGACTCTGCTTGGAACAATAATGTGTGTCTGATATGGTTTTTCCATGAAAAAAAAAAGTATAATCACCACTTTAAAATCCTTAAAAAATTGCATCTACTCCTTCTCCCTCATTAAAAATTCCAGAATCTATCAATAGACAAATATATTTCATTTCACTGCTGGATACAAGATGTCTCCTACTTCACTGTAAAGTCTATTCTCAGTGTTTGTGCGCTGGAGGCTTCAAGTTTCCACATCACACTTGTGTAAGTTGAATATTGGACCAGAATCTGCTTCCAAGCTAGTTTTGATGTCACAAATCATACTCGTAGAGCACAGAGAAACTTTCCCTCCTTCAGCAGATGAATGTGGAAACAGCCTTCTATCGTCAGACTTTGCAAATAAATCATCCCGCACAGTGAAGCTTGAACATCTATCAAACTTTTTTTATGGAGGGGGACTTTAAGAAACGCCTATCAAATACCATGTATCTCCTGAGGTGTCACTGAGCGAGACAACACAATAATACCTCTTCATTCATTCATTCATTATATATCACTGTGGATAAGAGCGGTCTTGATAGAATTTCTACAAGATAAAGTTAAACTAGATGTTTCCTATCTGTAAATATTCTCTTTCTTCTTACAGATGTGGAGTTCAATGTGTCCGGCATGTTTGTGATGCCCACACCCGCATCCAACCACAACAATCACCTAGATTATGACTGCGGCACCATCGAGAGGAAGCGGCCCGGCAGCATGGTGGGACCAGAGAACGACACGACGCGCAAAGACAAGTAATCCTAGCAGGAGATGTTCAGTGCTGTTGGCACTTTCATGCTTATCAAATCACTTACTCTAATTAATTGCTTTTGGGAATAATTTTGGCTTTAATCTAGTTGTCTTTTCTGATCCCTTTCTTTTGCTTCCTGTAAATAGAACATGATCCTTACCACTGTTTTACTGACTTCCCTATATACTCTGGGGTTTGTGGTGATTCTCTGTCCTTGTCTAATCACTGACTCTCTGATCAAAGCTGTGGTGTTTTTCTGTTTTTTTTTTTTTTTTCTCCACCATCTCCCTGCTGTCCCTCTGTAGCACCCCTAACAAGCACTCGGACCACACCCTTCGTAGAGGCAGTAACACCTTAGGTAGAAAGCAGCACACTTCACCTGCCTTCCAGCCTCCTTTACCCCCCGTGGAGGCTCCGGGGCAGGGGCACGGGGCCGGGCAGGTCTCCCAGCCCTCGGCCGAGCCCCAGCCCCAGCCTCAGCCCCAGCCCCAACAGCCGCAAGCTCCACCAGGGGGGTCGGGGTTTGACAGCTCCCAGCATAGCTTGGCGCAGGGTCTCGCTGCACTCGCAGCCGCTCAGCAGCTTCTAGCCCAGCACACAGAAGAGCTCAGGTAAGGGCTGCTTCCCTGCCTGCCTGCTGCTGGTGGGGGAGTGACACAGCATGCCATACAGACAGATAGACATACAGACACGTGTTGACGCTTTCAGTGTTCACATTGTAAGAAGACGCTCTATGAGAACAGATAAGTTCAGTCTTACTGGCTCCATAAAGCACAGCAGATTATAAATGCATGATTCACTGGTGTCGTGCGGACACCTCCTCTTCTCGTGGCCGCTTCGGTTCAGCTTGTGTTTCTCTACAAAAAACCCCACAAGTTTTCATACACCGCCAGTTACAGCTATGCAGACTTCAGCCCACAGAAAGAGCACAACAATGGCTGCTGTCATTCTGCTCACAGTCACTCCCAGGGCCTCTCTACTTCCCATCCCTCTGCTTTCCTCCCCAAATCACTGGAATCAGCAGGAACGTCACACTAACTGGCCTAAACTGCCTTGAAAAGCCTGGACATTGGTGCCTGTTATGCAACGACTGAAGGGTGTCTTTGATTTAGTTGGTGAAAGGGCAACATTCAACATTCATATCCAGACAGATAACACTATTCAGTTCAGCATTCTTATGGTCCTACAGACTCTATTGGGAAGGTAAATTTTAGATAAGACACCCAGATCACATTTGTGAGGTTTATTATTACAGCACTTGACACTGTAGCTCTTTTGAATCAGTCGTATCTGCTTTGATGACTCTCATCATCAATAAAAAACATTTAGTGGTGAATGCATCATTTCAGAAAGTTTGATTGTTTAAAAGCTTTTCTTTTTCCCTTTTCCTCTGTAAAGCAATCCAAAGCTACGTGACTCCACACCTGCCCAGACCCCTCTGCTCCAGAGGAACGGCTCTGGAGGAGGAGGAGCGGGTCAGGCTGCAGGGCAGCTGGGCACTGGGACCCCCGGGGCTGGACCCATGGGGCCTAGTCCGCATATGATGCGCAGAGGTAAGAGACTGCACACTCTAGTCTGGTTCAGAGATTCTCAGTCACTCAGGTCATGAGATATCTAGAGGTATTAAGTTAAAGCCAGCTGGACTTGAAAATGCCTGGAAGAGTTTTTTCTTTTCCTTTTTGGGAAATATCTTCAAAAATAAAATCATATTTTATGTTCTGGCATCCTTAAAGATGCTAATCCCTCCTTTGATGTAATCTATGATGCTCTGCTTTTACTCAGAAAGTTCCTCTATACTCACGGTAGTCCAGCATGTAGCTGCTTCAGATTTTCACTTCCCTGCACTGGCTTCCTTTAACACAGAGGATTGGTTTCAAAGCTTGGCTATTGTTCAGACCGTGCCAACATTTCTGAACTCATAAGTCCATCAAATACACAGTATATCCTTGTGTTGAGAATTATGGGTCTTTTATTAAATCAAATTCAGACTGAAGTCAAAAGGAGCTTTCAGATGCATCCTTTTATTATTATTGTTATTATTGGCTCCTTATAGAATAGTACAACATTTGGGAAATAAACAGATGTGTACGGATTAAAGAAATGAGACATAATGTGTGAACTATGAGCTTTATATGTTCAGTAGGCAGATTTTGTTACTGTTGGAGAGAGCCAGACAAGCTGTTTCCTCTTATTTCCAGCCTTTATGCTATGCTACGCTAACCAGCTACATATTTACCATACAGAGAGTGTTTTCCATCTCCTCATTTGTCTTGGCACAAAATGAATAAGCGTATTTCCGAAAAATGTCTCCGAGGTTATTATTTTTACATTTTCTCACTTTTTTATTGTTGGATTCATTTTTTCAGTTTAATTCTTTTAACTGTTCAGAGGAAACTTTTCTGCCACCGTTTTAAAAATCATTTTTTTGCTGGTTATTTGTATTTCTGGTAACATTTACAGATGAAAGTAGCACATAAACTGTCAGGAAATGTATTGTTGTTTTTATGTATCATCAATAATCACCAGATCATCCATCACCTCTCAGGTACCAAGAAGCAAGCTCCGGCTCCTCCCAAACCCACAAACCCTCCTCCCAGCCAGCCTTGCAATTCAGTGAACCACACCACCTCTTCCTCCTCCTCCACCTCTTCTTCCTCCTCCTCCTCCTCCTCCTGCTCCTCAGGCTCATCCCAGTCCTTCAGCCCCACTCCCAGACCCCTGTCGAGCCACTCGCCCAGCTCTCCCACCTCTCCCAGCTCACAGCCATGCACCACACCCAGGCGCCACTCCAGTAACCAGCCCCCGATCCAAGCGCCCAGCCATCCGCCTCCAGAGCCCCCAACACAGGCCAGCCCTCCCCCTCAGCCCACATCGCACGGCCAGCACGGCGGGGACCAACATAGCACGGACCCCTCACCTCCGGACACCCCGACACCTCCAGACACCCCTCCGCCCTCCACCACCACCACCACCACCACCACCCACGACGGGCCCGGCGCCGTCGCTCCTCCGTCCCCGTCTCCCTACCAGACAGGCTCACTCCCCCGGCCGCGACCCGTCCCCAAACCCAGGAACAGACCCAACGTCCCGCCGCCGCCACAGCCCACCACACTGACCAATGACACCAACGGGATCTGTGCCACCGCTTACAAGATGATGGGTGAGTCTCATTTCTCATATAACCATCGCATGCCATACTTTGACATTTGTGTCACTGCTGATGTACTAATGTGCTCTCTTTCTAACAGTCTTGCATTGTAATACCTCCACAGGTTAAAGACGTACTTGTTGAGAGGTTTGTTGTTAATTGACACTTGGCACTGGCAGCACCTGCACTTTTATGTTTTATCTCTAGAACTCTTACTCATCACCACAAACCATTTTTGTACTTGCCTGCAGCCTCTTGTCAGTTATCATTTATCCAGACCTGACACCGACTGTCATACTGCACATCACAGTCCCGGAGGCTCCTCGAGCAAAGCAAAGACATCTCTGACATTCAATTCTCAAAAAACCCCCAAAAAAACGCGTCTATAAAAGACAAAGAATGCGAACCCACAGGAGGGGAGGTGACAAAACTCCAGTCAGTGATCAAATTATTATCTTGACTTCACGAGGACTGATGTTTACATACCCGTCCTGATACAGATACGACGTCCCTGAACTGTCACAGAGAAGTTTGTGTTCCCTCTTACAGGGTTTGTATTTTCTACACAGTAAGAATTGTTTCTAGAAACGAGTGATTCAGTCCAGCGGAGAGAAAATATATCTTTTTTTATTCATTTTCTACATTTTTTTCCTTTTTTTTTGTAAAATTCTTTCAATTTTTTCTTCTATTTTTTTTCTTTTCTATTTAGGGTTTTGTCTGTTATATTGTTTGCTTTCTTAGTCGTTGACACCTATAATCAATAATCACTTATTTTCACCGATTGCTTTTCTGTTGAGTCACCTCTTGCCTCATTTTAAGATACGTACACATAACATGCCGTTCATTAGTGCTGTTTTGTGCTTGAAGATCTAATTGATAATAACATTGCACAACAGCTGTAAAAAAGAAAAAAGCGTGCAGAAGCAAAGGACTGTGATGTTGTAAAATGGCGGTCTTGCACCAGGGCTATCATTTATCATGAGTCATCTTCTTTTCCCATCACTGAGACACGACCATCAGTCGCACTGAGAGGGTTTGAAACTGATTTATTCTTCCTAAAGCAGGCAGACGTGTTTTTGAAAAGCAGAACTGAACTTACAAACTGAAGTCATTTTCAAACTCTTTTTGGTTTTCGTTCCATTTTTTTTTTTTTAAATTTAAATAAAATGTGAAACAGTGTATATTGTTTGTTGTAATTATTGTACTGATTGTGAGTTTTTAACGTCCGTGCCAGTAATCAAGCATGTGTAACTCTTGACACGCATGTTTATAACTCACTAATATCTCAGTCGCACATTTCAGTTCGTGTGCGTTCAGAAACGTAGCATCTCACATACATGTGTTGCATTCACATGTCAATCGGGAATTTCCAACTTCTTCTGATCCCTCAGCTGATAAATTCGAAACTGCTTCACTTCACTTTTTTTTTTTTTTTTTTCTTCCCAACCTGCTTTCACTGGCTGCTGCACCTCTCATTCCAGTTTCTGACCAAACATCGCCACCTGCTGTTCAGACCTCCACCCTCACACACCCGCTTCACACTGCTGAGCCTCCACTACTAGCACTACTGCTGCTGCTACTTAAGCTATGGAAAATATTACACTGTTTCACTGGATGGCATAATTTGCAACAGCTTTAGATGTTTAAATACAGAAGAGTTGAAGTTGCACATGTTTGTGATTATGGCCATTGTTCATATAATGTGGGCATGAATAGTGTGTTTGTCTTTCTCGAGGAGATTTATGGAGTGTTCAGTGTATGGAAAACACATTAGACGTCACTTACAAGCACAAACGAGTCAAACACCTTGTTTTTTTTGTAGTTTTTATATTAATTAAAAATGCATGTAGCTAAAAGGAAACTTTGCTTTTCATTGTCTACTCAATATGACTTGTTTTCCCTCCATCCTCTGTCTTGCTCTCCAGACCCAGCGATGTCTTTCAAAGGGCTGAGTCGAGCTTTGGTCCCTGAGTTCGCTGTAGACCAGCAGCCAGCCTGCTCCCTGCCACCTCCCAAAGACTGTGACCTGGACACTGAAAGCACCGTCCTATAAGCGGGAGACGATGACACGCTTCGGTCTAGCGCTCCCCTCTACGCATCTCCTCTCATCATCTAAACACACACACGCACGCACACACACACACACACACACGATTCATTTAGTCTGTACAGTATCACCCCAGCATCCCTCCTCAGAAAGTCTGCTGTTATCTTCTCCCAGTCCCCCAGACTTTAATGTGACATAATGCACCTTCTGGCAGCCATGATGGAGGTCCACTAAAGCTGCAGCTAACCATTATTTTCAATATCAGTGAATCTGCTGATTCTTTTCTCGATCAATCGATTGTTTTTTTTTTCTATAAATCTATAAATGTAAAAGATTCTGTTTTATCCGACCAACAGTTGAAAATCCACCAATGTTCATTTGAGAAGCTGCAACCAGCAAATATTTGACATTTTTGCTTATAACAATGAAAGTAGTTACAGATTAATTTCTATTGATCAACTAATGGACTTATCATTGCAGCTCTACATTCTAATGTATTTAAAGCATTTATCAGTGTTTGTAAACCGCTACATGCATCACTTTCCAAAATGACACATACCATAGTTCAGGTTATTTTTTACAGTATATATTACATTACATTACATATATATACACATCATATCTTATGTAACTTTTAGTATGTAGAAGCTGAAACAACTAGTCTATTAATTGATTAATAGGCTTAAATGGCACCAATGGAGCAAAAATGCTGGTTCCAGCTTCCTAAATGTAATTGTTTTGCAGTTATTTCACTTTTCTCTGATAGTAAATTAAATATCTTTGTGTTCTGGATGTTGGTCAGATAAAATATTGAATATGTAAACTCTGGTTTTGGGAAATTGCTACCTATGTTTTTCACTATTTTGGGGCTTTTTTATACAGCAAACAATCACTCGAGACGATAATCAGCATCAGTTGATTCACATTCATTGCTAATGTTGCAGCCTGAGTCACAATACAGGTGAACGCTGCGGTTTTCAATGTCGCAGTGACCTCACGTTACACATCACTATTCTGGGCTTCTCACTTTGACTTATAGTATAAGTACACTGACCTCCCTCCCACAACACCACAGTCCCCTTGACCTCCATGATGGTGCCGAATGTCGCTGTGAGGAGAATTGTGACACCACTGCAAAGCCTCTATACTGCAATACACCCACACACACACACACACACACACACACATACATATACACATACACCACCACCACTTTATTGAGACTGTAGCCCCTGCAGAACAAGCTCCAGACAATCAACAGAGTCTGAGCAAGGAGGTTTCACCGGTGCATTCAAACAATGATGTTAACGATGATGCAACAGCTGGATGCTGTTACGGAGGAAGGCCGCATGGAAGTTTGTACCTGGATGGACAGGGCGGGACAGGGTGGGGGGGGTGGCAGGCGGCAGGGGGCAGTGGGTTGGAGGAAATGCCAAAATACGGACTTATGAGACTCGTTTGGAATTTGGTGTGAGGTGTTTTTTGTATTTTTTAATGTTGAAAATGGCCTTAGAACAATAAAAAAAGAAAAAAAAGAAGGAGAGCTATTTCTACAGCACGGGGGGGGAGGAGGTCAGCAGGTGAAGTAGAAACCAAAACTGTTTAAGTGTAGCTGGTGACTGCAGGTTTCCAGTCGTCTCAAACACTTTTTTTTTTTTTTTTGTATGGAAACCCCCATCCCTTTCCTCGCTCTTGTATTTATTTACCGAGTATAAAAAAAACACACACATTCCCTGTGGCTTGACATAATTAATGCAGTCTTTAAATGTAAATCATGCCTTATCGGTTCCCCCAGAACCACCTAATAAGAATTCAAGCATTATATATTTACTGTATGGAGGATATACTTGGCTCCCAGTACTGCAGTATTTTCCAAGAAGCCGTCTTGGTGACAAGTATGTTTCAGGGATGTAAGGAAGGTTTGATTTGACCCTCTGCAATAGAAAACATGTATGGTTCTGTATTGTTACAACAAAATGTGTCTATTTAAAAATGTGTTTTGGTTGATTTTCTAAGCAGAAGTAGCAGGGTTAGCTGCCCTCCCAGCCTGAACGCAGTCAGTATTTTTTGCCTTTTTCTGTTTCTCCCATCTGTCTCTGTTTCTCTCTGGTGTTTGCCGGCGCATTACACGCAACAGGCTGCGTGTGAGTGAATGTAGTGAAAAGACCGTTTTTAAAGTGCTTAACCAGCCTCTTCATCCGGAACAGAGAGACGCATAAACAGCTGATGTTGCACTTGAGCGCAGGCCAAACTCAATGAGTGGTTTCCTAGTGAACTGGTTTTGAGGATTTTTTTTTTTTTTTTTTTTGTCGGTCTTTCCCACTGAGCTGAGAGCACACAGCGCTGTGGAGCCTCAGTAGTGATGTGGTGTTAGATTTTGCCAGGTCAAAAGATTTAAAAAAATAAAATGGCTTTGTTGTATTTTCTGTGTAAGCTTTGCTTGTTGGCCTCAAATATAATGCAGAGTTTGGTTCCCAGAGAACTGATCCGATATGGTACCAATGGAGAAAGTCTTGGATGCCACAATTGCCCTGAAAACAGGTTTTATTCAGTTTTTCAGAGACAATCAAGCATTAATAATCCCCTCCTTGCTCTCTTTGCTCCTGTACCTTGCTGCCTTATCCCTCGGCATCAAGACAAACAAATGCCATTAAAAACTAGAAGTGATAATGCTGCATTTTTAAGCTCCATAGTTTTGTATGTATGCTGTCTGGTGAGCTTAAATACGGAATAAAAACATGTAATATGAATGCTTGGTTATACCCCCTTTCCAAAGAAAATAAAGTATATGAAGAAATTATACAAATGTGCCCATGGTTTATGTGTTTGTGTGTGACAACTTTAATGTTTAGAAGGAAAACCTGCAGCCTCTTGGCCTTTAATGATATGACTGAACTCTAGTTTTAAAAGAAAAAGTGTGTAGTCTGGGTCACATTTCAGATGTCTATGAGTTGTTAACAGCTCCATCAAATAGTGATTTTTTTCCCTCTAAACTTCTCACGTAGTTTAATTTCAATAAATGTTCAAATGCTCCAATATCTCACCAAAAATCAAAGCTTAGTGAAAAAGTCCAAAAACTGAAAACATTTGTGCATCAGAACAATGACCCCTCAGATTTATCTGGTGACCCTTTGGAGGGGCCAGCCCCTAGGTTGGGAACCACTGGACTAAACTAGTTAACTGTATATAAACTAAAAGTAGCTCAAATCACTCCACCTTATAACCTGTTGTTCATTCAGGATTCTGATGAGGAGAAATACCTGAAAATAACAGCACTGATTAGAGTGATACTGATATTTTTCATTGAAGTTCATAGTAGAAATGTAAATATAGTATAATAGTATGTTATGTTTTCAAATCACTGCCATAATAATGTGAATTATATCAGTAACTGAATACCAAATGTAATCACTGCTGAATGTATAATGTTGAAATTGTAACTGTAATATTTGACTTTGAAACCATATTTCTGAATGTGTGTGGTCTGAATTTCACCATGAGAAATTCTCAATAGTCACTTTCAAGTTGTGCAATTTCAAAAGCTTTATTTCTAGAATATTTATTTTAGGGTTCTCAATTCAGATAAAATTCTGATGCCTAATATTCAGAAGCTTTGTTCAGGTTTCTCTATGTCACAAGGGTTAGGGTTTTCTCAGTTCAAATCTAAAAATTCAAGGCAAGTCAAAAACTCTGGTTGCTCAAATACACTTGGTGAAATTCAGATCTGACACCAAGGAGAAGCAACTTGTTTGGTCATTGAATATTGAGCTTTTTAATATTAGGCACATGAATTTTCTGTCTGAATTTGAGAACACTAAATAAATGTATTCTGGAAATGGAAATTTTTGCACAACTTGAAAGTGGCTATTAAGGAAAAAAGTAAAATTAAGACTTCATGATTTTTCCCATAAATTAGCACTTTTAACAGTGAGATTGCTGAGAATACCATTAGTTTTTTGTTTTTTTTTTAATTTAATATTAATAAAGTAAAGTTACATCATAAACCAAACAGAGCAATCCATCCAATAGTTGTAAAGAAATTTCAGTCAAAACTACAAATACTAACTATGGAAGCAAATCATTGCCATAATAATGTGAATTATATAAGAAACTGAATACCAAATTTTGAAATGTAATCACTACTGACTGCATAAAAAATTTAAATACCACTGAATTGATTTCACTGAAATATTTGACTTTGAAAACCATATTTCTGAATTCATAAGGTCTTAATTTTACTTTGCAAAATTCTCAATAGTTGTGCAATTTCAAAAACTTCATTTCCAGTATACATTTATTTTAGGGTTCTCAAACTCAACTCAATAGGAATATTAGATTCATTATCAGGAGGCACAGATAAAAGTAAGGCAGTCTTTACTTTCAAGCATGATATTTTTTATAGATCAAAAACATATCCTTCATCTGAAAGCATTGAACCAAACATAAAAGGTAAAACAACCACAAAACATGAGCAACTTTCCATGAAAACATATAAAACAGTTATAAAAGGGAACCTGACGGCAACAAATAAATAAACCTAACCAGACTAACAGAAGTGTAATCATTTTAAAACCTAAATATCCAGGGAGGGTAAATGCTACCAGCTGCACATCTTAATACATTAACTGCACCAACATGCAATTGATCTGGACAAGAAACACTGTTACTACACTAGTAGCAGCTAGGATTGCATTTTACGAGATCACAGTCACCTCGTAAGCTGGACTAAAGCTGTGCAATAAGAAGAAATAGAAACAGTAATTTCCTGATGACACTTGAAATTCCAATAAGAAAATAAACTAGGACTTGGATGACACACAAGCAAACAATACAGAATGAAAATGCTGAGCAGTGCATAGCAAAAAATGGTGAATTTACAATCTCAACAATAGTTCATCAACATGAAATACAACAAAACTACAGATACGCTGTAGATCAGAGAAGCGGGAAATGACCATTTACAGTAGGATGTTTTCTTTTCCTCCACATGTTTCACAGTTTCATTCATCCAGCAGCCTCCCACCTCTTTAAGCAGGGCTGAAATACTCGACAAAGAGCACAGCTATTAGCCGTCCTCTCTGCCCCCAAGCATTCAGCTCAACCTTCACAATAAAGCTGGCATTTATCTTTCTGTACTGACAAAAAAAAAAAAAAAAAGACCCTAACTGTTCAAAAGATTTACTATTCCGCCCACGCACGTCATGAAACAGATGATTTATGAGTCAGATTTCATAATGCATCTCGTATAATGGTGTGCTGATGTAGTTGGTGTCACCTCACTGTGAAAGGTGCAATATTGTTCAAGTGTTCTGAGTAATGGTTTGCAAATAAATGAGGGTCCTCGTAGGAAGAACAAACATGCTGAACGGCTGACAGCTGCAGCTCGTATAATTCCTGGTACATCTGCTGCAAACTGGTGTGATTGGACAGATTCAGTGGTAGTTTAAGATCAGGATTGATTCCAGTTGGGATGTAATGGTTGGAAGTTTGTGGACACTGCTTCTAACAAAAGTGGGAAATATCAATGTAACATTATAGGGAGCTGAAGCAAAAGTTAAACATGACCACCCTCTTGTATACTGGCAGCTAGGTGGCTAATGCAACTTTTCCATTGATAATTTAGAGATGTAAATCTGAAATGTGCTGAACGTTTGAATGACTTTGACTTTAGCTCCCTGTGTGAAGGAAGTAATATTAAAGAATAGACATTCTGGGAAATATATTTGCTTTCTTGCTGAGAGTTAAATGAAAAGATTGACACCACTCTCACATCTGTGCAGTTAATATGAAGCTACAGCTTAGCTTACAATTGCAGTTAGCTTAGCTTAGCATAAAGACTGGAAACACAGAGAAACAACCTAGCCTTGCTTTGTCCAAAGGTTAAAAAAAAAAAAAAAATCCACTAATTAACATGAACCAGCGGAGACTTTGGGAAATCACTGCTTCCAGCCAAGAAATAGTCCTACATATGCTAGCAGGCTAGTAATCAATATTTTTGCAAATTTTGGATTATAGATTAAATTATGGATTAAACAAGATAAAACATGTTAATTAGTGAGTTTTAGAGCGAGCCAGGCTAGCTGTTTCCACCCATTTCCAGTCACATCCAACTCTCAGAAAGCATAGAACCATATTCCCAAAATGTCAAACTGTTGTTTTAAATTCCCATAATACATGGGAGGCAGTGAGTAAAACTAAACTACCCGATAACTGTCGTCAGTCTACATCTACGCTTAATCTTTACAATTTTTCAAACATGATCTGATAGAAAATATAAACTTTATATAGTCATATAATAAACATAGCAACTTATCTGTAAATATCCAAACCAGTTGTTTTCATTGCTAACATCTCATTTTAATGCAGCATCGAGATGCAGTGAAGTGATTAAATGTACATGGACGGTTTCTCTTATGTATCTTTTACTTTCTATCTTGTGTTAAAAAGAGATTTATACAATGGAAAAAAACTGGTTTGAGTCTTCAGTGTATAGTGAGTTCCTGTTGACCTTTGGAGACCTGAATGTTCCTGCTCTACCCAGCACCTGAAATAACAGCACTGCTGCACACGGGGCACTCGTTAACTGATGTAATTATCTACAGATTTTCATTTTTGTCTCTTTCTGTTTGCTATAGATGAAGTGGTCTCGCTTCCCGTTTCGAGTGTCTCTGTGTGTGATCTTGGCACTTTGGTTTTGGAGAGCAGACTGAAAATGGAGCCGACCGGCCTGTCGGTTTGGCCCGACATCCGCTCGCATTTCTTGCTTCTACCAGGCCAGAGGGGAAGACAGTCTGGGGCTTCTGGGGTTTTCTGGGGTCTGTGTCTCACTGAGAGCTCTCTGCAAAAACACAAACCCATAATCTGATCTGATTTATACTCATTTTGACTGGATAATAGTGCACATATTTCCAGATTTAGATCACAATTGGTTATCCCACAGAATAACTTTCTAGCTGCATGCTGTCTGCACTCTGTGTGAGAGCATACCTACTTATTTTTGCAGGTCTGAATCTGTCAAACACCTGCTGTGTATGTCAAAATAGGAGCTGCTCATTTTCAGGAGCAACTCAAACTTAGCCTGACTGCTTCTCTCTACACATTTAAACAGAGTGGTACGGTATTAACTCACCTCAAACTTGGACATGAACTCTGCAAATATGCCGAAAAAGGACTCTGTGTTGGAGGACTTGCTGTCCTCTCCGAAGTAGGAGGCCACCTTGGAGAACTCCTCCATCGCTCGGGTCTGCAGAGACTCCAGAGACTGGATCGCAGGGTGGCTGTTCTCCAGAAAGCTCTGTAAGGTGCAGTGGGTCAAACATTTAAAAGGGGCAATCCACTGATTTTACATATCAGAGACAGTTTACATGTCATTCTGTCTTCTGTGGTTATGGAGGAGCTTTCAGTAGCCCTGATGATGTCACAGTGATGTCATCAGGGTTATGTCAGCTTGGGCTTGGAGACTACGAATGTAGGTGTGGAAAGATGTGGGCATGTGTGGAGGATTTAACAGAAGATGCTATCAAGATGGATTATGGGAATGTTTTTGGAGCTGGACCCATACTAAGAACTAAAAGTCAGGATATCGGTGCTAAAAAACAACTATATAATACATAAGTCTGTAGTCTAAGTTCTTTTTTTGGCATATAAATATCCAAAAGATACAAATCAAGCAAAATATTAGTAATTAGCGGCTTCTAAATTGTCCGTAGTGGCTTTCAAAAACCCACAAATTTCTTTATGTTTGAAGTGTATCAGCTGTTAGCGTACGCTCATGACAGAGGCGAAGTGGTCCTCGGAGGTGGGCGGGATCTTCAGACAGGCCGTCCTGATGTCCTGGATGGTGGAGTGAAGGTCACTCAGCTCTGCTGTGATGGCCCTCTGGTTCACTGGACAAATCAGAAGGAGAGAAGACGTGAAGAGTTGCCAGAGCAACAGCTGAATGGTTTAATGATTGCAAAACAGCAGCAAGGAAAGTGAGAGCACATGAAATTTTAACAACCTCCAGTCTGCAGAACAAGTTGAAAATGTCAAATTAAAATATGCAAAATATTATCTTGGCTTAACAGAAAAACATACTGTACCTTAAAACAGCAATTTGAACAAACAAGGCATAAATCTGCATTAAATTTGATGCTTTTAGTCAAGTATGCGAGCCCGGCTGTGACATCGGCACACTGTGTACTATGGTATACAGAAATTAGCATTTGACAGGACGGAACGACCACATTCTGCTACAAAATGTTCTTGTGGAAGGAAAGCAGAGTTAAAGAGCTCTGCTGCTGTAACATCATCATACCCTTGGCTGCCAGAGGAACTGTTGTAAGGTCTCTGGAAAAGTTGAGCAGCTCAGGGAAATGTTGGCACAGAGACTTGGCCAAAATGTGGAGAAAGGTGGATTTCCCGTCTACTGTTTTGGTTGTGCTTAGCTGAAAGACAGAAGGAGAGAATGAGACACAATCCTCCAGAGACTAAAAACTGAGAACATGGTTAAAGCACAGGCGTGCATGCTGTACCTCAGTCAGGAAGTTAATCTTAAAACTGGTTGTCCTGTGGCTCTTGGGCTGGCCGTTGTTCAAGTAATTCCCCATTGCAAGAACAAACTGTGGGCAAAAAAATATCTTATTAACCACTGAATCCATATAGAATGATGCTGTTATACTAATTTCGCCTCTAGTTGATTTTTACCTCAAGGATTTTGGCCAGTTTCTTGCTGGTCTTCAGCTCTACAGAAGCCTTGTAGATGTAGTCGTAAGCGACTTTCATCTCCTCCGTCCTCTCTTGCAGAGTTGTCTTGAAGTGGAGGCTCCGCAGGCGGGTCTTATACTCAGGCACCATCAGCATCTGAAACACACAAAACACTTCAATAACACCGTTCCATCTTGATTTTTACAACTTTGGCCTCTCTGAATTTTTCTTTCTGTACCTGGAAAATGAACTGGTCTGGCTCGCTCAGTTTGGCCGGGTCTTGTTCAAACAGCTCGTACTGTTTGACCTCGTCGTCGTCGGGGGCGTAGAGCAGCAGCTGCTTGATGTGCGCTGGCTCCAGCCGGTCAGTGGTCATGTTCATCAAGACCTGTCGCAGCTCGGTGGGGGAGAGCTTCAGATGGGCGATGAGGATGGCTGCAGAGAAGAGGAGGAGGAAGAGGGGAGCAAAGGAGAACATGGAGGGAGGTAGTGGATGAAACACTGAGTAACATTAACTTCATACTGGGATCACTGATCCCAACTGCAGAAAGAACCTTTCACTCCCCTGAGATGTAATTTTCCACATTGTATATTTTTCACTGTTTCTTTGATGTCAAATTGTTATGCTGAAGTCAGTATTTGAAATGATGTAGAGTAATAATGACTGCTGGATTACTGTATCATAAATATAGATATTGTGTTTTCTATAGTTTGTATAGTTTGACACTCAAACAAGGCAAAGGCACAGCAGTTTACTCTGTTCTCATTGCATATACATGTAAGGGTGATAAAGAAAACCAAAAATAAAATGATCAAAATATTTACGTCAATTTGTTCATTTGTTTAAACTGCAATTTCCACAACTGAAGCAGAAACTAAATACATTACATATCAGTTACAATGTCACTTATCCAGACAATCTTACAATCAGGAAAATATTTGGATGTTTTATCATTTGATTTGTTAGGTGCGTCTCTCCTTATTGTATCTGCATGTGAGGGAGGATAAGGTTTTGCAAGTTGTGGTGGTGTTTTGCGGGGCGAATTCTCTGCATATGAAAAGCAGGTGTAAAAATAGCTCTACAGGCTGCAAATACATTTATCTCAGTATTCTAGTATTCTAGCTGTATCAACTCCTTCTCCACCTCCACCTGCTGCAGTCTGAGCTGCTGCATCTGCCGCTCCGTCATCCCCCTCCCTTTCTCTCTCTCTTTCTCTCACTCTGCCAGTTTTGTGCATCTAACAGTTTTTTCTCCATTGATGCAGTATTAGAAACAAAAGCCGATTTTTTTTAGGCGACACAAACAGCAAATGCATGCTCCTAAAGGTGTTGTATTCTTGAAAATTCTTCATGCAATCAATAAAATCACATTAAAGAAAAATACTGAAAAATACACTCCTTTCAACACAGGGCAATCCTGCAGTTTTTTTTGGCAGTGATAAACAAAACTAAAAATAAGATTCTCCACATATTTTCATCAGTCTATTTACTGCGTCATCACTTACATCAGGTCATAGACTTTCATCCACATCACAGCTACTGTAATAAACACATACAGTTTCTCACCTTTCATTCACACAGCCCTTCATCACAGCCCAGGTGACCATTCTGCTGCGTCCCCTTCTTTACATGTGACTTTAGACTCATTATAGAGTCAAATGTTTTGTATCTCTGTACATTCTCACACAGTAAATGAGCTGACAGTTGTGACAGCGGTGTGAAAAGAAAATACAACTGTGTTCTGCACTCTGTATGTAAAGACAGGAGGCAGTTTTTGCCAGTTGAAACTGTTGTAGGAGCCAAAACCAATAGCAAAAGTTCTGTTTCAGTTCTTATTTCGCTCTAGTCTCACAGGCTTGAACCTTGGCCTTTCACGCGTGTGTGTGTGTGTGTGTGTGTGTGTGACTTGCAGCCACGTTCTTGTCGTACTCACATGCGTTGTAGGCTTTCTTATGTGACAGAATCTCCACCACGTCTTTCTTTTTAAAGTTCTCTGGTAGGAAGGCTGGCTCTGGAGGAGAGACTGATATTTTTAACAACAGTGTAAGGATGTGTTCTCCAGGCACCGGGGATCAATAATAACACATACACGGTGGCTACATGTGGCAGGTTGATGGGTTAATAACACAGCTCTTCCATTTTATTCTCTCAAGGCCAAAATGCTCTGTCTAGAAAATCTTCAGTAAATAACGGTAAGGTGTGTTTTTCTCTGGCAGAGCTGTGTTATTACTGAACTCTGTCAAGACAGGAAAGGAGAGGAGAGGATGGGGGAAATGGAGCATGGTGCCTTATGGAGAATGGATTTGATGAGCAGGTGATTGGAGCAGCTCCAAAGCAGATTATGGAGAACATCATAACTGTGAAAGGTACAAACAAAACAGGTGATGTCAATAGATATATATACACACACACACACACACACACACATATACTCACATGCAATGCAAATGTATTATTTCATAGTTATGATTCATACAAACAGCATGAAATAGGTAAACATGTGCTGTGTGATACTGAGCATGATGTACACAAACATATGACATGCTAGTGATGATGATGATGCAGTAGATTAAAAGGTGATCGGATGTGCATAACTTACTGGATCTGCGTTGAGTACCAAAGTGCAGATCGAGATCCAAGTATTTCACCATGTCAGTGAGCTTGTCATAGTCTGAATCCTCGCCGAGCTAAACATAGACAAGGACACGCTCTGTACTCTCCAAAGGCATAGTCAAGGTTTTGTAACCTATAAGTAGAAGTCTAAAAATATGTTTTAAAGACAGTGTTCTACACAAGTGCAAATATCAGACTTTAGCCATGTCTGAAAGGGTTGTAGACTAGGACATTTTGGTAAATAGGAGCAGATAAGATCCAGCATGTGTTCTATTTACAAAAACAAGATTTTTGCTCCGATGACTCATCAGAGACACAGCAGAGGAGATATGCGAAGGTTTTTTTCCAAGTATGGCAAGTAGGTGGAGTGAGAAAACTCACAGGCAAGGTGGGAAGACTCACAGGTGAGGTTACAATTTCACACCAAGAGCTTTTACTTTCAGTTCACGGCTCAATAAGCCACCACATTATTTATCATTTCTTGTTTATTTTATTTACTGCATTTGAGAATAAGAGCTCACCACTCACCTGACCCCATATGGTGCCCTCAGAGTTCTCCACCTGCTCCCAGCGCAGCCTCTTCACGCTCATGTGGTTGCTGTCCGAAGCGTGGTGGCCCGGCTTGGGCAGCGGAGGCGGGTCGCAGGGTGGGGGCAGGGGTGGAGGTGGAGGCGGCGGCGCCTTGGAGAACGATCAAACAAGATATTCTCAATATCTCAACAAGCAGTTTTCTCGTCCCCCTCTGCTTTCCAAAAACCTCAAGGGATGCCACGTGACAAAATTTAGGTAAACATGAGTTGTTCATACAGTTTACTCTCCATCGCTTGCAGCAAACACAGTGAATGTCAAGTTAGATTTAGACCTAAGACAGCTCAACTGTAGGTGTGATCACTCTGTAGACTGCGTGCTGATGTTTGAGCTGAAACTGTTTCCTTGAGATGTACCGCGTAGCACATTTCTTTTTAAAAATGGGCAGATATTTGGGAGTCATCTTTGTTGTGCTTTTATGATGTCCCCCTGAAATCTGTGACAGACGCAAAGAGTGGGTGAATTGCTAAAAAAAAAACTACATCAAGTTGTCTTTTCTGTCAAATCTTAAGAAGGTCTTCTATTTTCCAAAGACAGCCCCAGAACTTTAGTCGGAGTGGTTGCCTGCATGATACCGCTTCTCTTTTTTTCTATCTGTTGCTAGGCACTCATTGCTATGGTATTGCAGCACTGCACATCTCTGTGTTGTCATCTTCTATACATTTTCGGAGGGATAATACAATATATGTAAAAAAAATATACTGTCCTCATCACATTTTTTAGATGAACTGATTTGCTACAGTCCCAAAAATGCAGATGTTACCTGCGGTGACTTGTGCTCCGATCGCAGGGTTTCATAGGTCTTGGTGTGGGTGGGGAGGGAGGAGTGAGAGGCCGGGGGCTGGGAGAGCAGCGGGGAGGCCGGGGGGCCTTGGGTCTTTGATGGGCTGTGATCTTCAAGGGACGGCGGCAGCGGGCCCTGGTAGCTGTGTTGGTGGTGGAGCTGGTGGTGCCTTTGGAGGACGAGGTGGCTCGGCCTCAGCACCTGAGGGGACGGCTGGGGGGACGGCTGGCGGATAGGCTGGGGCTGGCTGAGCTGCCGTGGGAGGTAGCTGGGGCGGGACGGCTGGGACGAGCGCAGGGTAGTGCAGGTCAGGGTGGTGTGGCCGTGCGAGAGCCGGGTGGACGTGGGCTGGAAGCGTTGGTGAGTCTTCTCCACTTCCTCTGTGGTGTGGAGCACCTTGTGTAGAGGAGAGCGGCTGGACAGCAGGGTCCTGGGAGGGGGTGGGGGAGGAGGGATGATGGGGTGGTGGGGCTGGAAGGGCATCCGGCTGCGGGGTACGTGCTCTGGGGAGAAACGGATGGGCGGCAGGGGGTCGGTGAACTGGACGGGAGGCGGTATCAAGGACTGGAAGGGCGGGGGAGGCGGGGGGCTCTGGGTGGGCGGTGGTGGAATATGTTCGGAGCCTGAGGAGTAGGTGGGGGAGGAGGCCTCGTCGCTGCTACTGTGATCCTCGCTGCTGGCGCTGCTGAGCCGTCGCGGCATGAACCCCACGTCCTGTTCATCCTGGAAACTCATCTGGAGGGAAGAGAGCTACACAATCAGACCTTCTGAAATTATAAAGAGGACCTAACTCTTCTTAGTTTTATACTCTTGCTTATCAATATGCTGCAAAGTATTTGTTACCTGCATTGTTGGATATCTAGAAACAGAAACTTACTCTGCTGCACCTCATTAAAACAAAAGCTGTCAACTAAATACTTCAATAGTAAAGCTTATGTTTTAATTTTAGAAGTGCAAAATGATTTATTTTTGTAGCTACTTATGGGACAAAAATGGGATTAAAAATAGAAAAATGAATAAATAAATGTAAAAAAATAGAATAAAAGAAAATAACCTTTTTAACTACATGATTTTAAAACACATGCACTTAAAATATGATTAGTACTCCTACCAATCTATGTATGGAACACAAGAAATGTACATAATGTGATAAGTTTGCTGTAAAACACTGAAAACAAAGGCAAATGGTTGATAGTGCTACTCTCCCCATTTCTGAAGACAGACACAAAACCACCCCGACAAGACTGTTTTCATGTTTTTTGGTTTTTTTTGTGGATGAATTAACTTCAGCAAGCACCTTATTATAACCTTAGATTTCTAATCAGGAGCAGGCAGGCATATAATTAGACTCTACTGTATGACCGAGTAGTTTAATCATGTTTTACTTACAGGCACACCTCTTCTTCTGAAACCATGACAACCACCTTGATATATCTGTTCATGTGACACAAGTGTTCATTGTAGCACACATTAGAGCTACTCTAATGTCAACATGCAACACTACAACGTCATTACTTCCAAATGTGAATTTGCTTGTTATTTGATAATAAGCAAACGCACAGACAGTAAGATTATTTGTTCATGACACTATATGTAACATTTTAGCACCAAAAAAAATGCAGTACCACAGTAACTATGAGACATTAGTATAATTACCACAAATACCTGTGGTCTCTACTGGCTTCTACAGTCACTACTCACACTGTGTGCAACTGTATCAGATTGCATGGAAAATATGCAGTATGCACAGAGAAAGGGTGCTGTTCTGTTCTTCAGCCCAAAAAGTGTTTAAAATTTCAGACTTTGTGGCAGTGAAAGTATTAAGAGTGCCATGAAATGTCATCTGTTGGCAGCAATTATACTAAGGTGTCACATTTAAATTGAAATAGCATACTGGTATATAAAAATGAGAAATAATAATAATAATTATTTATACTCTATAAACATTCTAAGCTCACATTCTGAAAAAGCATGTTAACACACATACAGATAAAGTGTGTACGAGATATGTATGTAAAACTACAGCTGATGATGCTGTTATTTAGAGACGGGTCTTCCTCACCTCTTCATAGTCGTTCTCCCCTGGCACAAAGTCGTCCACCAGAGTGACCGGGTGGCCCAGCTGCTCGCTCAGGGCATCCAGGAACTTGTCGGTGTCGCGGCTGCGCGGCGGGCGGGAGAAGGTGAACAGCTTCTTGCGGTGGGTCAGCGTGTTGAGACCTCCGTCCGAGTGCTGAGGCGAGGCCGGGGGGCTCTCCAGGCTGACATAAGGGTTGGAGTCCACGCTGCTCTGGTGGTGGATCTCGTACACAGGAGTGGGGAGAGGCTCCTTCCAGGTCAGGGACAGGCCGGATTTACGGGGACCTTTAAAAAAAAAAAAGGTAACTGCAAATGTCTGCTGCTGGTGTGGAGCTTTAGTTCAGTGAAAATCACACTGCAGATGCTACTTAGTTTTTTCAAGAAATTGTGTGTGACATTCTTCTCTTCTGAAGGATCATTTGGTTTGAGAGGTTACCGTGGCAACAAAAAGACAAATTGCATGCTTATATGCACATATAGATTGTAGAATTTGAATGAGTTCTAACTCAAACACATTCAAAAATCAGTGGTTCTCAAGCCATGCTCACATCAGATTCTTGTTTAACTCATGTAAACATCCACATGAACATGTCATCAGTCATGTGCCATCCAGGCCCAAAATTATGCAGTTTTTGCTAAATACTATATCTGACTTCAATAATTCCTTCTGAAAAGATATTGGGTCCAGATGGCAAATGGCTCTGAACCATTGATGAAAGCATGTGTCTGAAAGTATGTGCAGATCGTGTGTGTATGCAATTCAGTGTTTGTGTCAGCCCCAGAGTACCTGTGAGAGGGGGGAGTGTGAGGGGGGAGAGAGAGCGCCCGTAGGCCTCAGTCTGTCCCGGGCCCTCAGGCTCTGCTGAGGAGCCACCGTGCAGCGGAGACACACTCTTCCCTGCATACACGTTCTCCAGCTCCGTGTACACACCTGTCATCTATGAATGGAGGCATGATCAGCTGGTTAACACACAGTCTCTGTGGTGCACTTACTTTGAAGGCCCGCTGCTTTATAGACCTTCAAATAACGTGAGACCAGAGAGCACAGATAACATAACTAGCATTCATAATGCCAGTTGCTGAGTAGCTAGGACACTGAAAAGCTGCAGTTATACCTACATGATTGAGGTCAGGGGACTCTGGGAAGGAGGTTCCATCTCCTGACTGCCTCTCCTCCGGGCTGCCAGATTCATCGACATGAATTCCTAAAGCACAATAAAGCATGAACAGTGACACAAGGACATAAGCCTCCTCCGTTCATCCACCTCCAGCTAAGAGAGAGAGAGGATGAAGCAGAGCAGAACAGCGTGGAGGAGCAAAAGGCACAAGCTTGGCTCCTGGATCAGGAGTTAGCAATGGCGATGGAGAACAGGGGAACCCATGAATGAAATACCTGAAACCTGAAACAGCCTCAACTGGAAATAAATATGTGCTTTTGAACTGATAGCTTTGGGATCTTATTGAAAGCAAAAGGCAGCTGGGTATGGAGTTAATGTATGAACCGATGATGACATTTTTTTCTCTTATTTCACCCTCGGGTATCCACGGAGGATACACACATCTTTTTCAGCAACAGCCTCGTGCACGTTCTAACAATTACACTCATTCCCACCTGGGAGCTGACAATGCACCTATTATATAACACGGCCTCATATGACTAAGCTCTGAGCAGTTCAAAGTGCTCAAGGTAACATTGTTCAGTATAGTAAGTGCTGAGGGAGGACTCATTTAATGTCTTTACCCAGATTTTCCTTGTATGTCCAGGGGTTCCAACTTAAGCAGTGACACAATAATACTGAAGAATCCACTTGAAATATACTGTTATAATATAATGTTTGTTAGTACAATTAATATGGGCGCATTTCTGTGATTGGTGACACACTCAACAATATTTAGCATTATTACACAGCTTTGTTGAATACTTGATTTTGATTGGTCAATTACAGTCTACAGTCTGAGACTCTCACAATGGTCATTTACTTATTCATTTATGGTCATGCTATATGTGTTTCACTGAGGGCTCCTTGTATGTGTGTGTGTGTGTGTGTGTGTGTGTGTGTGTGTGTGTGTGTGTATGTGCTGCACACAGCGTAGCAGAGGAGAGACAGTGAACCAGGTGAAGTACTCAAGTTGACGACAGCTACACTTGTTATGTTACTGTAAGAGCAATAAAAGCTTCATGAGCAAAAACTCAATAAGAGTAATTCATTTAAGTTATCCGCACAAAAGAACAAAACCTGCAATTACCAGTTATCATATAGTGCCACCAAAGATTGCTATTTTAAGCAATGAGAAGTCCTAAAAGGGCTCAACAGATCCATCTTCGTGACTACTGCGCGAACTTCATCAACTCATGACCATGTGATACAGATGAAAACGCTGGAAAAAGCTAGTTAGTGGACCTTGAGTTTGAAGCGTTTTGACAAGCCCATGTTGTTTTTATGTGCAACATACCCATTCCCAGGTGAGTTCCAATGATGCAGTCGTCAGAGCTTCTCTCTCGGATGCTGCCGCGGTATGACGTCCCCGTCACGCGCATAGAGCTGCTCCGCCGGTGGTGCTCCGGTCCTGTGTCAGGTTCCGCCACTGCTTCAACACACATGGAAAAATACAAAGGAATGATGGTGTAAATAGAGAAGGAGTCAGGCTTGAAACTCTTGATGGCGTACATGGACTGTATATGATATATAAAACATTTACACCAAACAGAAAGGGCAAGATCATGTTTTTCAATCAAGCATCTAAATGATTTGTTTGCTCATGTATGTATTCAGAGTTTCCCCCAAAAATACAGTTAATCCCCACATTGTGTGTTTTGGCTCACCATTGCTCTTGATACCCAGGAAGCGCGACAGCTTGCCCTGGCAGCGCTCCTGTTCGTCGTAGGTCAGAAGCTGGTAGATGAACTGCCAGATCAGTTGCTTGGCCGGAGTGTCTAACACTGGAAACACATCTACAATCAGGGTGTCCACATTCCTGCAAAACAAACACACACAAAACCCCAGTAAACATACACGTTATCTTTATATAACCAACCCGTGCACAGCGCCGGATAAGTGATTGTCATTCAACATGAGGATTTAGCTTAGATGTATATTCTCTGCATCTGCAATGAGAAATATAGCTGAGAATGTGGCAGAGGATGAAAACAGATTATCAAAAAGTGGGAGGACAGCAGTGTATGCCTTCAAGTGTTTTACTGTATACATTTTACAGTAGAATTTAATTGGTATTTTTGTTTTAATCCTGCTGCAATACATGTTTGCACCGGAAAAAGATGATCGCACACATTACTGATTCCTGATATTCTCCATCCATCTCTTAAATACTATCAATGCCTGATGGGAGATACAAATATGTTATTTGTTTTCACATTGCTCATTCCTTACTCTACCTCTGTCTCCTGCCTGCATTGCCTGCACTGTCTCATATGTAGTGTACAGTAAAAAAAAAAAAAAAAAAAAAAAACAGTTTCCCAGGCAACGGCTGATTTTCTTTCACTGCTTGTCAGAGTAAACTAGCTAGATAATATCTTTGTTACTGAAAAGATGGTGTGACAAATGCTGAAAACTCTCTCGGTAGAAGCCAACCCCCAAAAGTGCAGTGATGTTTCCCGAGTGAGAAACTGTCAGAGTATTTGAGAGATGATGAAGATGATTATAATGATTATTAAACATGTTATGAATCACGCTGTGACTGTTTGGTACCAGAAACATTGGGAAGGCTTTGTTCTTGGATTTTGGGAAGTTCCATCGGAATTTCTAACTTTCCCAAAATGTATGTCTGTTTGTTAACCCTCTTGTTCCCTCCAACCTACTGACCTGTGCTGGAAGAAGGTCTCCAGGGCCTTGCAGACGGTGTACCTCTCCTGGATGGTCAGCAGGTGGTCCAGCTGCTGGCTGAATGTCCGCCCGTGGACTTTAATGCTTGGTGGAAGAATCTCAGCCACCCACTGGAGAGAACTGAGGGCTGGGGACCTGCACAGCGGGCACAATGGAACATTATCATAATAAAAAGTGTGTTTTGATATTAGTTTTTTAGTCTCAGCAGACCATGAAGTACTAAAAATGTCAACTCAAAATGTCAGGTTTCTTGTCTACTCACTTGGATCGCGGTAACGTGGTGGGAGCTAGGCTGGGAGATTCCTCTGGGTCTGTTTGGTCAGAAGAGTAGTCAGAGGGACCCTCCTCTACAACCAGAGTGGGCATCGCCCCGCTGCCCTGCAACATGGACACCACCTTCTCATGGGAACAGTTCCTAATGAGAGAAAACAAGAGAGTGAACCCGAGAGGAATGTAACAAAATGATGGAGAGAGAAAAAAAAAAGCATCTAAAAATAAACTTGCAGAAATATGTTTTGTCCGCTTTTCCTACCGCTCACATTTATTTTGTGACTGTGTAAATTTGCCAGAGAAATAAACAATAATCCGTGAAAGCAGAAAGTCAGACTGTGAAATGTGTTGATTCTTGGCTATGAGTCTGCACGGCAACACAGTGACAAAAGATATGAGTCCTTGTTGTAATCCTTGTGAGGCTCAATTCATTGTTAATTGTTATATTCACAGTACAGAAAGTTAGACCATCCTTTACTGGACTGTACTGACAATTCAAAGCCATGAAGCCGTACTGTATGATTTCAACAAACTGATTAACTTATGCTTTTTTTTTATATTGACACTATACTGAATGCCTACACATATCTTGTACTTGTGTTTTCTTTCTCTCACTCTCTTTCTCTGAGCTGAACAACTCCCACTGTTCTCCCGATCACCTCCTACTGCTGCAGCACCGTGTAATCAGGGAGCGCAGCAAAATTATACAGCGCCCATCAAATCAGTACATCAGGCAGCCATGGGAACAGCGCTGTGAGCCTTCCCTTCACATGGCTATCATGGGGGGGGTGCAGGATGAGTAACTCTGTTTCTTCTCACAGCATTGAATATATTGGCTGACATATTGGTTGATATACTGTATTTGCTGAGCGCATATAGGTACTATTCAGTTTCATCAGCGCTGAATTTCTTATCTCCACTCCTACACTTGATCTCTGAAATCCAATAGAAGGTAGAAGGTCAAGAAGTTGTTAAGTCCACAACACATCTATGACAACTCCCACAACTTGTGCTCACGTGTGTCTTGCTGACAGTTACATGAGAAGATCGATACTGAGAGTGGTATCGATCCTCTCATCTAACTTGGAAAGAAAGCAAATCATTTGTCCCCCAAATACTGAACTATTCAGTCTATTTACAGCCTGTCTATGTGTTTTTCTCAAGATTAGCTCTTTGGAAATTGCACTTGTTTTTATAATAAAGTTTCCCTTCCATTCTGGCTCCCAAATAAGAAGAGATATTAAATGTGATAACACATTTTGTACAGTAACATATTCTTGAGGGTCTATTCCTGGCAGACACTTCCATTTTCTCCTGGACACGAGTCGGATTTTCTTTTTTTTCTTTTTTTTAAATGTGAAAATGGTGAAATAATGATGACACAACCAAATAAAAGCTTCATGTGCTCTATGGTGGATTATCTGGTACTGTGGATGCTGTTTTTCATACTGAGTGAGAATAAATGTCACCAGATGGCTTCTCCTGGAGAGAAACAAGCCCTGATATCTCTAAATTTACAGACGAATTTCAAGAACTTGGACAGTAGGCAAAGACAAAATACTACTACTACTGCTGCTAATAATAATAATAATAATGATGATGTTATCCACTAAAAACAGACCTCATGTCCAGTCCATTGAGGAACAGGATACGGTCGCCTGGTTTCAGTCCACATTCCTCAGCAGGACTATCTGAGAGGGAGACAAAGATGGCAGAAAATCAGAAATTGAAAAGGGATCCTGGCAAAATCTCACCGGCTAACAAGGTGCACGGAACAGACGGGCATACCAGGGAAAGACGGTGACTAATGTGATGCTGTCGATCTGTGTATGACATCAAACAAAGCCCGTCAACAAACGAGATGATCTCCGTGCTAAATCTTATTACATAAGGAAACAGTGCTGTCAAAACAATCCCCAGTGGATTCTGTTCTGATTACGGCTGGAACTATCCACTGTCGCCTCCTCGTCCATCAGCTCAGCTGCTGTATTTCTCACACATTGGATGTCATGTCACCTTTTTTTTTTTTTTTTTTTTTTTTTACACAAAGTTTGGATACAACAAACTATTCATGTGATAATGCAGCAGGTGCAGGTCCAGGCACATTCACAAGCCGCGAGACAGACTTAATATCACAGAGTTCGTGGTTTCCTACAGTAGTTATCAGTAAAGATCTCTGTTCAGATCACGATGAGAGACATGCTATCCACCCCCACTATCTCCAGATCAACCTCCATAAGGCCCACTGAGTCAGCCCGCTCTGGCCGCTTGAGCTCACAATGGTGGGAGATGATGGTGGGCGGGAACAGTGCCGTCATCATTGAATACACACACACACACACACACACACACACACACACACACTTGATCCAGCATCTCAAAAGCTCACTAATTAACACCTTATATCTTGTTTGTTTAATATGTACCAAAACCAAATGTTAAAAACTACACTGTGGGTTAATGTGGGGTTATGTTAAGAAATAGACCTAATAGACCCTGTTTCCAGTCTTTATGACTAGCTAAGCTAAGATAACTTCTGGCTGTATCTTCATGTTTAACAGACACATATGAGAGTGGTATTGATTTTAAGTGGTATCAGTTTTTAAAGGTATTTCCACAAATTCCAACTATTCCGTTGATCAATGTTGATCAATTATTTTTAGGATATATCTTGGTTGTAATATGAGTTTAGATTTGTAGCAGCATTACAGAACACATACTATATATAGTCCTCTGTAGAAAACATCAATAATCTGAATACGAGGATGCTTTTCTGAGACTCTGCAAAGAAAACTACAGGACATTCAAGAGTTTTACCTGACAATGCAGATATGCAAAATCATAAGTTTATCAATCAAATTGCAGTTCATAACATTGTGACGAAGTGTGAGAAGTGCATGATAACAAAAAGTATTGATTATGAAAGTATGATAAAACTGTGATGATTATACATTTTTTTATTTGTAAATTTTTTGTTTATTTAAAAGGCTTTTTTAAATCATCAATTTCTACAAAATAATAATGCATCTTGACAATTCTATCACCTTAGTATACTGTGATTGCATTGAACGTTAAATATAAATCAAAGAAGTGATAGTTCCAAACTCTTGGAACTTGAAAATGAATGCTTTCCTTTACTGACAAAAAAAAAACATTCAAGAGGATTTGTAGTATACTTGGACTCCAGATAGATCAAAGTGTGTAAAATCCCAGTGTAGCATCAGCTGGTGGCTATAAGTGTCTGTTACTGTACAGCACAGCCTGTTCTGAGTCTTTTCCTCTTAACATTACATTGGTGAGTCAGACAAATCCACTTCCTGGTAAACTCATAGTCACACACTCACACACACACACACACACACACACCTCCTGATCACCTTCAACCCCCAGCGGCTAGCACCACAGCAGACTCACCCACATAAAATACATCCACCCCCCCCTTCACCAGCCAACACAGAACAATGTTTGGGTCAAACCACCACACGCAGAGAGAAGGCGTCTCGCAGTGCCGTACTGTACTGTACTGGTGTTTAATATAGAAGCAGTACCTGGGATAACGGAGTCGATGCAGACGGGAGCGTGGCCTCGCAGTGTGAAGCCGAAGGTCTTCTTCCCCCTGTAGACGCGAACGATCCTGAGGGAGAAATAAATGACGGAGAAGCCGTTTTACAGACGGAGCCACAAACAGACTTTTTTCTTGATAATGGAATCATAACATCACACTCCTCCTTTATATAAAAATCCTTAAACGTGTGTCCTTAAGGGGACACAAAATAAAATATGGTACAGTGTGGTATGTGTGTTTTCGCCAGTGAAACCCATAATTTGAAGAACCTTTGAAACACTTTTAGCAGCCCCTTCTCACTTTAAGTCATTCCCAAACCTCATGTTTCAACTGAAACAAATCAAATCAGCAAATTATACATCATCAAGATGTTGCTGCAGTGTAACCTACAGTATTTTCAATGTATTTCTTTTGTTAATCAACATCAGATGATAAAGCAGAGGTTTAGGTTTCCACTAAATTACCTTTCTCATTGAAACACTAGTGATCTTCCATGCGACTAAGGCTGCAACTAACTGTTATTTTTCCAGCACTGATCTATCTGTTCATTGTCTTTTTCATTCATGGATTATTTGCCTATAAAATGTCAGAAAATTATGAAAAATACCAAGGTGATGTCTCCAAATGTGTTGTTTTTTTCAATGATATTCTGTTTACAATGGTATAAAACAAAGAAAAGTGGCAAATTCCCACATTTGAGAGGTTGGAACCAGAGAATGTTTTGCATTTGTCTGATTGTTACAGATTTGTTTTCTGTTGATCCATTTATCACTTCATCTACCAGCGCTAAACGTGACATCATCTAACTGCACACGACACTCTCTCATGCTTAACGTTGGTTGTATGAATGGATGGGGAGACCAGCTGTCTGCGGATGGAGCGATCGCTCACTGCTGTTTACAAGGCTGATTGTACTTCGCTTTTGTTTTTGATTCGTCACTTCCTGTAGGTGGGAGTCTGAACAAGTGGGGATATGACACTGCTCTTTACTGCAATCCAACTTTGTGATTTACATTTCTGTTTTTTCTTACATAATGCTATCGACTAGTACAGCCTCACACATCTTTCTCTGTGTTTTCCCAAAATAAAAACCACAAAAAAAAAAAAGCTTTGACATTTTGCTGATGATGGTGCTTCTCTCTCATTCACCCCAGTGGCGGAACCTCCCGTTACATCAAAGAGGAGACACTTATGCTGTTTATCTGCTGTGGGTTGCCATGGAAACGACTCGAGGCAACACTGCCTTGATATGTAAACACGGGGGGAAGACAAAAAAAAAAAAAAAGACGAAGGGGGAGAGAAAACAGACAAATCTGTTCTTTGATAGCTCTTATGTAAGACGAGCTAAATGCAGATGGGGTGCTGCGTGTGTGTGTGTGTGTGTGAGGGGGCTGTCGGGTGTAATGCTGCACAGCCACATAGAGCGACGCGGCATCAGCTTTGAGCACACTTGACAAACTGAGTGTTTGCGACTCTCAGGCTGCTCAAGGCCTCTGCTGATTCCCAGGAACTTCAAACCTTTACATCCTTTACATATTACATAACAGCCCAAAAAGGAATCAATCAGCCCCGCTTAATGAAATCCACTGGGAAATCAACAACTGGCACACTGTGCAGCAGCTCCAGCAGTGACCCAAAAAGACAATTGCCGATTGACTTTGTGCATCTACTGTATCTGCATCTACTGCATCCACTGTATATTGGTAGAATGTTTTGTCTATATCTCTATATCTCTCTATATCTCTTTGTCTATATCTAGTTACTGTGGAGACACAGCACATACATTACACAATCTTCTTTAGGATAGAGAGTACCAGCATGCAGGCACAACTTCTTACTGTGAGGGGGCCACTTATCCCACATGATATAATCTCTCATTTAACACAATCAGTTCACTCCTATTGTTGTGTGACCTTCTAATACGATTACACTTGACATGTTCAGTAATACATTTTCACCTCCATGTGGATGAAGACATATCTTGGGATTTAGTTAGTTAGCGTGGTGCAGGTGTGTGGGCGTGCACTGCCGCCCCTGTAATCCTGCACTAAGTCCATTGAGGTGTTATTAATTGGGCGGCCGTGTAATCGTTGTGTTTGTGGGTGGAGGATGAGCAGGAGAGCTTGAATGGTCGAGAGCTTTATGACGCTGCAGGATTAATGTGTTGAATAGGAATCAATTTCAAAAAGCTAAAGATGTGTGTTATTTGACTATATGCTGAGTACTTTTAGCTTATACTGAAGGGTGTAAAAACATATACTGCTTTTTGGGGGTTTTCTAAGTGCAGCTTTGTGACAAGACTCAGAAGAAAACATGAGCTTTAGGATGAGAGGAAATCATTTTGCAGAGAAAAAGACAACAAAAGGTTCATATACATTTTCAAAAGATCCTGTTTTTACAGTAAATATCTGTAAAATAAAGTGAATCTTTGGCTGCTGCATTACATGTTGAGATAAATTCCTACAGTTCAGCACTTAAAGCAGTCTCAAGACTCAAAACAAGACCAAAAAAAAACAACAAACTAAGAGTCATGTGCTCACCTCTGATTGGGTCCGATGGGGGGATGCGCAGGTTTCCCACAGACGGACTTCCTCACCCCCCTGTCTCTCTCCGCCTCACCCCTCCCTCCGGGTTCCCCTCCATCCCTGGGCACTGAGCTGGCCCGTTTGGACCCGTGGTGGCGCTCAGAGTGATCCTCGCTCCGACTGCGCCGGACTCTGCCATGCGGCTCGCTGATGCTTTTGCTGCGGCAGAGCTTGTTGATCACGTTCTGGGAGACGGCCTCGTCGAAGCGCTGCCGGTGTTTCTTGGGAATGAAGATTCTGGCGAACATGGTGGCATGTGAGGAGAATAAGAGGGTGATATTAAGTTTTTGTCCACGAGAGCTGCCTCAGAAAAAAGTAGCAGGAAAGAGGATGGATCTACATCACCGATCCACCTCGATCTTTTTTGAAAACATACAGTCCATAAGCAAAGATCTTTGATTTCTGGTGAAATTACAGCAGCAAGTCAAACATCCAGCACCGACAGAGATTTCAAAGTGATGACCAACACGATCACTGCTGAAATTATGTCTAGAATCCAAGTCAACACTATTTAAGTTCAACAGGCTTCAAGACATTCAAAGAAAAGAAAAAAGGCTTTTGATGGACAGGTGAGGAGTCTTTCCCTCTGGAGGTTACTGTTGTCCCCGGAGAGGAAAAAAAAAAGACAAAGAGAAGTTGAATGAAAAGCCAGAAAGAAAAGATATTTCTCTGAGGAGAGAGACAGTGAGGATATCTTTCTGTCACTCGCTGCTTGCTGGAGTCTGACTGCTGCAGCGTGAGATATCAGAGCCAGAATACAGCAGGAGAAAAAGGTGTGGGAGTGAGCGAGCATGGGATTTCTCCTCTGCTATCTCTCTCTCTTGCTCTCTCACTCTCTCTCTCTCCATCTACAGTATCTCATTCTCACTTTCTCACTCTCCCACACTTCCGTCCACGCCTCACCTCTGTGTCACTCTGTCAGTGTGAGCCCAGAGCAGGAAGCTGTCATCATCTTATTGACCTCAGGCTTACCAATTTTCACATTTTGACAAAGGAACTCAAAGGAACAAAGGAATTTTATGTTGTTGAGTTTTTTTGGCTTTATGAGGCAAAAGACAAGCATAATTAACTGACGTGTAAATGTAATTACTCATTTGAATTGCAGAGAACAATTAAGAGTCCAGTCCATCTCATAATACAAAAAAAGCTCAGCTGATGACATTTTCACAACATACCAAAAACAACAAGGTGAGTCACAGATTAGTGAGGCATAGAAGACATAATACTGTACAACTGTTTTCACAGGCTACAACAGCATAGACCAGCTTAAGATAGTTGCTGATTTTAGCTGGTGTTAGGCTGGTTAGGTGGTCTGGCTGATCTTGCTGGTTTGTTATTATACTTGGCCAGCTTGGTATGGCTGTCAGTCAGGCCAAGATGGTGTCTACTGGTCAAGCTGATTGGCCAGCTGGCTGGCTGGACTGACCAGCAAAGATGGCTGGTAGATGGTTGGATATGTTAGAGGTTGGATTAAAGATTACATTTCTAAATTTATTTTACTTTGAGTAAAATGTAATTATCAATTTAAAATAATAAATTCAAATTAGTTAAATTCAGTAATTAATTAATTCATTTGTATAATCAAACAATTTAACAGTCTATAATAATTGAGGTGGCATATATGTAAATAGTTTATGTGTAGGAACTGCAAATGCAGTGGCAATATTATTTAACAAGGCAATATGCTGAGCCATGGCTCAATATGATGCGCCATACTAGCCCTGTAGTCTAAAATAGACTTTTAATTGAAAATGAGGGCTTTTAATTTGAATCAGATACAGGAAGTGGCATTGGGCTGACTGATGATGCAACCAAGCCCCCAGGACCAGAATCAGACTTTGAAGGCAATTTCTCATAGTGGCCAAACTGTGTAATTACAATGTCATGTGATGCTATTGGGCCCAAAAAGATTTTTCCCAGACTTTTTCCAATAGACTTGTTTTGTGAAATTTTTTTTTTGCTTCTAAATCCCAGTGAAATGTCTCCTTTCAGAATTTCATACATTCAGTGCGATCACATTTCAAAAGTCTAGTAGAGCAGCACAATTGAATTGTTTTATCCCCATTCAAGTTAGCCAGAGGGCTAAACTGGACATTAACGGTTTCGGCAGAGTTGCCAACCGTCCCTTAAAATACAGAATTGTCCCGTTGACATACCATTGCATTGGACTTCATGCAGCCCGTCCCAAAATCAAAGGCAGTAACGTTATACCTCCTGTAAAACAGCAAGTTTTCTTTTTTTGTTGTTGCCTGGATTAAAGAAATACATATTCATTATTGATCAGTTTTAGAGGTGCTGGTAGGGCGATTACCTCTGGACAGAGCTAGACTAATTGTCTTCCCCATTTTCTAGTCTTTATGCTAAGCTAAGATGATCAGCTAGTGGCAACTAACTTGTGAACAAGCATATTCCCCCAAATGCCAAACTTTTCTTTTAATTGTGTTATTAAATGAATTTGAAGAACCATGGATGTTCAGTAATACTTTCCCTTAATAAATCAATATCGATCTGAACTGTACTTTAAGGACTTGACTGCATTTACTTGTATGAAAAATAATGTCACATTAAAAAAAAGAAAAAAGAAAAAAATCTCCTTCCAGTTTTGGACCTGGAACCATGGAACTTTATAGTCTTGATTAGGTAAACTAATCTGCATGATTAATTACTATACATACTGTACAAGTCTGCACCCTTGTTTTGGCATACCATTTTATTAAACATGTGTCTCTCTGTCAGTTTCTGTGGGCCCATTGGCAGTAAGACCCCTGTTATGCCTTTTATAGAGTGGATGGCACCACCTGCTCCATATTACCTCAGCCAAATAGGAGACTTTTGTCCGCCTACTCTTGGAAAGAGCCACTCTGCACCGCCACGGCACCAGAACAGTCAAAAGTTTGGACACACCACATTCATTCAAGGGGTTCTCTTTATTTTTTACTATTTTCTGCATTGTAGAACAATACAATGTTGAAACCCATAACTGAGTGAATTCATAATGTCCTACGTGGTTCATTCTGTTCTTTATCTCAATAGAAAAAATGAAAGATTAATTTTTTTTTATTTTACTTTGAATAAAATGTAATTAATGCATTTAAAACAATACATTCAAATGAGCTAAATTCAGTAATTCATATAATCAAACAATTTAACAGTCATACACATAATTGAGGTGGCATATTCCATACTCCACAGTTTATGAGCAGGAACTGTGTATATGGCTTTGTATGCAACGCTAGAGGGCTTTTAATTTGAATTGGAAAAGGGCGGCACTGGGTTTTGAAGCCAATTTGATTTCAATACTGTAGACATCAAAACATAAAATAACATTTGGAATTATGTTAAAAAGTGTGTTAAAAAAAAACAAAATGCTTCAAAATTTTAAATTCCTCAAAGTAGCCAATGTTTGCCTTTATGACAGCTTTGTACACTGTTGGCAATATGTCAACTATGAATGTGTCCCTTAATGCTGGAATATATGACTTGACTGTGTAAAAAGGGCTGAAGCGGGAGACATTTTATTTATTTATATATTTTATTTATTTTATTTGTCTTATCAGTTCACCTTGCTCATTTTATTGTCTTGAGTTATTTATTCTATTGTCTTTATAACTGTTTCTTTACCTACAGTATTAGCTTTTTGGATTTAATATACCATCTTCCTGTCTTTTATTAAATTTGACCATGCAAAAACAATCACAGAAAAGCATGAACGCGACATTCATGCTAGTTCCTCTTAATGCAGCAGAGAGGAAAAAATCAAAAGGAGTCTTCAAACTCCACAAGGAAACGATCAGAAGCAAAGGCTGCTTCTGAACAAGTCTCAAATGGAAAGAAAAACAAAAGACTAAGTTCAAAGCCTGTTGTTTTCCTGGACAAACCGGCCTCCACCAAGACACCAGAGGTGAACTTCACTTATGGAGGTCCATCCATCACATCTGTTGTGTAAACAAGCCAAAGTTGCTTCTCCATCCGTGGAGAACATGAAAAAGTAGGAGTCTGTTGTTTCTGGTCAGGCCTCCATAAAAGAAATAGGAAAGGTTGCTTCTTGATCCGTGCAGAAGAACATCAAAAAGCACAAGGAGCCTTTTGTTTCAAGAGAGCGTTCAGCCTTCAAAAAAGAAGAAGCAAAGGCTGCTTCTCAACAACCTGCCATCCAGAGCTGGATGCAGAAGGGCCCAAAACAGAGGAAGGAATAAGCCACTCTACCTCACGGAGCAGAGGCTAAGCAGAAACCAACAGAGTTCATCAGCTTGGTGAAGACCATCTTGGACCAGCTGACTGCTGAAATGTTTCAAGACCTCATGAAACAGCTGCAGGATGTGACAGTGGACACAGAGGAAAGGCTGAACTCGGTCGTCAACCTCATCTTTGAGAAAGCCATGTCGAGGCCAGAGTCATCAGTGTTGTATGCCAACATGTGCTGCTGTCTCATAAAAGTAAGCCATGCATCTGTTCTTATTGCTTAACTTTTAAGATAAAAAAAACATAAAATCAGGTCTGAGTGAATGCAGATGATACTTTTCAAGTAATATGTGCTCTAATTCCATGTTTTTGCAGTTTGTGTGTCTCAAATGTTCATGATAGGATTGAAGAAATGAAGCAGCACACGTTTATCACTAATTTCTTTCCATATGAACATCAAATTGTTTTCAAATACATGTGAATTGACCATTTTAAAACAAAGATTCCTAATGGTTTTCTCATCTTCAGATGCACGTCCCAGCAAAAGATGCCCAGAAACTCACTGGCAGTTTTCAAACAGTTCTCATCAGATGCTGCCAGGCTGAGTTTCTGAAGAGCAATGGCAGAGATGACACCTTTGAGGAGAGGCAGAGTAGAGACGTAAGAACTATGGGGTTGTTTTTGCTTAACTGTCACAACTACCAACATTTTTCTTACTATATGATATTAACTTCATCATGACCAAAGTCATTGTGTGATGGCCAGCTTTCCCCCCAGCTTCACAGTTTGGCCGTTCTGAACAGCTATCAAACTCAAATGCCTTCTGACGTGGTTGGTTGAAACAAATTAGTTCTCAAAACCCAACACTTTACTGAAATTAATCCACTTCACCTCTTTGAGGTCGCTCTCTAGTGGCAGGTGAATAATTTTACGAAGAAATCATGAGAGCTTGAGGGGTGAATTTTACTTTTGATACACAAATAAAAGTTCTGAAAACATAAAATAAGGTTTTAGAAAAGAAACCTCAAATCTGATCATATCCACCGAGGAGGAAATTACAGCAGAACAGAAGCGAGACAGTTGCAGTTGAAACACTGCGCAGTTCTTGGATGTCAAGATGCCAATATGTCATTGCTCAGCCCTCCAGAGGTTGGATAACATTATCCTCAGTGGTGACCATAGCAATTTACCGCTGAGTTTTACTCAAAGCCCTGAGTTTTGCCTAGCTATATTAAACTACAATCTGTTATCTGTGGTTAGCTTGGGTGTGTGTCACTCAGAGAACAGTCAGCCAATCAGAAGGGAGGAGCATTCAGCACACAAAACATCCCCCTTCAGGCTGAGTGAGACAGAGGGGCTGCATCCATGGCTTGCACAGCTGTAACTAGGTGCTTTTTGACCATAAAACATGAAAATATTTGCAAACAGACCACAAAAATGAAAATATTAAACTGGGAAAGGGGTATAATATGAGCTCTTTATACACTCAGACTGCCTTTTCTTTGAAATGTTTAAACACTAGTGCAGATATGATACCTGAGTTTGGTACCAATACTAACATCCGTTTTCTGATACCTTACTTTGAGGAGAGTCAAACTTCTAACTTACCATTTTTTCATTTAACATCAGAAGCCAATGTTCTAATGTTAAATGTTATATTAACATGAGCAACCAAAAATAAATATTTTATTATTCATACAGTACTTAATATAGTCCATAATTTGAATGATTTAACCCAGAAACTCTCATCAAATCTTCCAAATCTGACTTGACAGTGTTTGACGCTCTGTGGTACAATAAACCTGCAAAATATCAAAGAGGGGGACACATGTGGACTGTACGTGCTGTTTAGTATGGAGCGCTGGCTGTGTACCGCTCCAGTGCAGACTGTAAAACAAAACGAGTCGTCCCACACACACAAGGACTCAGTCACTCAGCTGACAAAAGAAAACAAGTTTCCATTCAAGTGATCAGAGCTGCTGCCAAGAGAAAAAGACAACCACCCACACATGCATCACATATAAACACACACAGTTTCTATTACTGTACTTGTGAGGTTAATCATGTTCATAATTCACCAGTTTTTACAGTGGTCACAAATTTAACTTTTGTTTGTTTGTTGGATATTATTTTAGTATAATCATTAACATTATTATCATTATATTATTATATATTATTATATTATATTTTAATGATATGATGACTTTGATATAAAAAAGATTATTCTATCTAAAACATTCATAATATAAAACTATGCATAAAAAAATGAAAGACATACCAAGCATATAGCCTTAACAGAGCATAATGTAATTTAGACCTAAGACATACTGTGATTTTTGAGTAAATAGTTGAAATCATTCAGGGAAATGTGAAAAAAAAATCACTTGCTGAAAACCAGAACAGTAAATCACAACACCTGCTGTTCATTCATCACCATGCCAGATTGTGAACAAGCATCTTAGCTGCTCTTTTTTCCTTTAATAAGCCTCATTCATATCATTCAGCCACTAAATTAGCCTCTTAAAGAGGTGAGAACGGAGCAAAATCTCCTCATTTAGGAGGATTTATAGGGACAACAATGGATTTAAAGCAAGAACATATACACATTCAGTGGCTTGTTATTAAAACCAGACCCAAAGGAAATGTGCCAAAGTGAAAATCCCAGTTGATACATCAAGCGAGTCAAAAGTTAATTATTTGGTTCCATATTTGTTAAACCACAGTGGCATTAAGATCCTACTGAGAGCAGAGCCCGACCACATATTTGCACAAACAACCATTTTGATTCCCACCTACACAAGTCTGTTCTGTTCTGACTAGCTGGTTCGCTGCTGATTTGCAGATCAGATGAATCAGCCATAAGCAGACAGGGTGTAGCGCCATCCTGTGAAAAACAGCACCAGTTGAGTAATGAGCAACAAACGTGCTGATAGAGACGAGGGAGAGACAACAGCTACCATTGTAGGTGTCCACAAGAAGCTAATTAAGCTGCATAAAAACAACTTTGACAGCTAAATAAAGTAATTAGGACACACTTAAGGAAGAAGAAGGAGAGAGAGAGAGAGAGAGAGAGAGAGAGAGAGAGAGAGAGAGAGAGAGAGAGAGAGAGAGAGAAAGCAACTTCACAGCAAATGTGAGTCTTGGCTACTGTTCATTTCATTATGTTGTATATTAAAAAGGTATTAAGGTAAGTATAGAGCAGGTCTAGCCCTGTGCCGCTCTTGCTCTGTGGCGAATAATAAAGTCTCATTTACATGTGGAACATAAAGGTCACTTCTTCTGTTCTCAACACTGGCGCTGCTATGAAGAGCTCATTTTGAAACAAGACTGTGTCTATGGTCACGCCAGTAGCATTATTAAGCTGTGTATTAGGTACAGTGGTGCTTCAAGCTAAATGCCAAAATCAGCATGCTACCACATTCGCAATAACAATGCTAATACACTGATGTGAAACACGTTCATAATCGTAGTTTTACCATGTTATCATGCTAACATTTGCTCACTGATGATGCTAGAGGGCAAGTCAGGGAATCACCAAAATCAGTAGGTTTCATCCACTGGGGAACATTAGATTATATTAGACTAGATACTAATGAACATGAATGTCTGTCCAAATTTTCATAGCAGTTCATCCATCCAAGTTAAGATATTTCCATCTGGACAAAAGTGGTGGACCGACAGACCAACATTGCCATCCCTAGAGCAATGCTGCTAGCATGGATAACAACTGCAAACCAGATGTTCACTCAGTAGTGGCTGTATAGATAAAGACATAAATTTTTATTTTTTGAAGCTGATTCAAATATTGATATTTGAGAGAATTTCAACCCCTTCCACAGACTGCCATGTCTCTACAGTAGCCCAGAACGGACAAACCGAGTATTCAGATGATTGCAATCTCCAACCTCAGGGCTAAATGACACTAAATCTTACACACCTTTAAATTTGCCTATTACAGATTAGCCAAAAGAGAGACATCACAATTGCTCTCTTGTGGACAATATAAAAATATAGAGAATACAAAAAGAATTTTGAAATTTGTTTTTTTTCTGGCACCCCCCAGTGGTACTATAAAAAATTACACAGCACATTACCACCCCTTGGGTAGGAGCTCTCCATTCAGCACCATAACACAAGACAAAAGACCAACCATACGACAGCTTATTATTCTGACATGATTCCGTCACCTCCTGCTTGAATATAATTTTTTAAATGGCAATTAATACTTATTACACTCACTTCATTTTATATATTAAATGCCTGTGGAGGGAGCTTTCTAAGGCCTGAGAAAATAACCCTTGTGATGTCATCAGGGTTATCTTGGTTTTTGCTTGAAACTGTTTTTATTGGGACAGTTTTTCAAATTTAAAAACACACCTGATCTTATTATTGAGGTGACAACATTAGACTAATATTTTCTCACATATCGCAGACCTCTTTTGGGAAGAACTGCACACAATTACAGTTCCAAATGTGTGCGCTCTTTAACTGATATTCAAAGTTGAGCAGCAGATTCTTCTGTGCTCCATTGCCTTCCTGAAACGCACAAATCACTTTTCACTGGGATTGGCTCATTTTACCACCAACAAAGCAGAATAAGTTGGAAGATGCTGCAATAACATTAAAAAAATCTACATTGTGGCGTTGCGTTACCTGCTAACCTTTCAAAAACAAACATCTTTCTCAATCTTTTTGCTCTCACTTGTAGTAGCTGCCGCATTTCAGAAATGGTGGGTATCTCGTTTTTGGAACAAATCTGTTCAGTCAAAGATATAGGCCATATATTCTTAGCCTGCTGTCACTGTCTCTGCAGATTTTGATCAGATTTGAGGTGTACATGTATCTGACTGCAGCCTGAGACAGTTTTCCCTGAGCACAGACTACTGGCTACAATAAGCAGACTCCTGAGATATAAATAAATGTTCTGTAGTAATGTAGGTGTAGAAACCCACACAGATCCTCACTGTTGCCATCTGCGCCTCTCTGCTATTTGTCATCTATTCATATCATGATGCTAATATGTCTCTGTCTCTCACAGCTACCTGTGTGTGTAAGTGCGTGTCACTGCTGCTATCGGCATTATGCTTTTACAAATGCAGATGTACCATCTGAGCACGCACAGCCATCTGTTGAAACAGCCACCTCATCACAAAAAGTTTTCTGCGTCAACTTGTCGAAACTAAATGAGTGCTCCGATTTGACCTCATTTATGAAGAACAGAGATCTATAATTATCTGACGGAGGATTGTGGAGGAGGAAGCAAGCAGGGAGGAAGGGACAGATTTCTCAAAAGGGAAGAATGACATGCAGAAAACTACGGAGAGGAGACCTCATTTCATTTCAAGTGTCCAGATGTGGCTCAAATGCAGCCGAGCAAGGCTGAGCAAACAATTTGCCCCACTTCTCTTGAACACTGCCAAAAAAAAAAAAAGTGAAGCACAGTGAGTGGTGGGTCACACATTTAAGGATAAAGCCAGAGGAATTAAAAAATAATTATATGATTACAAATCTGTTTTGAGCATCACAAGGCAGCTGGTCTGTATCCAGAAACGTGTCAAAAGCAGATGATTGAATATTGTGCTGGTGAAAGAGGTCATATCTGATCCACTGTGTAGACGTACATGCTGGATTAATGAAGTTAAGAATACAACTGATCAAAGTATGACTGTGGTTAAGGTTCCAATAAAAACAAAACCTGTTTCACTGAAGTTCAGACAGAATAGCTAAAATATATATATATTTTTTTCATTAATTTGACTAAAATACTAGTACAGTATATGGCCTACACCTGTTTCATATATAAAATGCATTGTGTTGACATGATTAATGTTCTGTATTAGTGGTGTTAGTGACAATGGTGTAGGTTGACTTCGTTGGTAACAATACTGAGCAATATATTGATATTATATTGATATCATGATATGAGACGAGATATTGTCTTAGATTTTGGATAATCAGAGGACTTGGTCAATTTGTAACGACAATTACAGTTGTGTTTTTATCTTGAAAAAGCCCAGATTTACTCACTTATCAAATTCAAAAACCAACAGCACAACATTTGTTTTTTCTATTTGAGATTAAAAAAAAAAAAATCAAATATTTGTTAAGATGGTCTATTATGTTCTTTCCGCAATCTGACAGAGGAGTTCAGCACTTAATTCTACTAATAACGATAAATGGATTGTGTTGACATTGATGTTCCTCTCTTACTTATGTATGTATGAGGTCTTGGTTCTGTTTGTGTTCATCATCCACTTTAATAAAAAAAAAAACAGTTTGCAGGGTCTTATGTTTTTCATCTTGTTTAGTGAAGCATTTCCTGTGCAGTAAGAGCAAACAAGCTCCAGCCGCTGATTCCTGCAGTCACGATTAAACACCATCATTAACACCTCTATAGAACAGGAACATTTTATGCACAGAGGTGCTGAAAACTGCATTTATGTGGCTTTTTTAGACCCACCATGATAGTGATAATCACTATCACTGCAGTGATAAATGGTAAACACCAAAATGTTTTTTAATAGCTAGAGGTGTTAACTACTGATTTCCTTCTGATTTCTGCATAGCTGAAATAAACCTGCTTTTAAAGACACATCCATGACTATAATGTTACCCATCCAGCTACTGGCAGACATCACGCATTACAGAAAAGCCAAAAGTGTTATTATTAGAGCATACAACACTCAGTTTAACATAAGCAGATACATTTAAAAGGAATATTTACATAATCTAAAAGTCAACATTCAGCTCAAAAGCATGCTCAAACACAGACGCACCCTCAAACACGTGGCAAGAGATTACCTCCTAAAAGCACCTAACCTAATGACTTTGAGTCACTCAGAGAAGAGCACAATAGCTGGGCTGTATATTGTTAACTCTGTTAAAACAAGCATTGTCCATCCAAGTGTGGTCACATCAAACTACATGTACGGTACATGCTACTGATGATTCAGTAGATCTGATTAATTATAGCTTTAAAGAAAGCTTAGGAATAGAGGCGTTTGGAGCTAAAAACATCAAATATCAAACATCTACCTCTTTTGAGCAAGATTTGTTGAGGTGCGTGCATACAAACAACTTACATTATGTGTATACAGTAGACTTTAAGCTGCAGAATACAGCAAGAAGCAAATTTACATATAGATTTAAACAATCTAAAAAAAACTGATTAAAACGCAGAAGTACCTTAAAAAATAAACGATATATAGCAACCAGATTTCATAAAATCTTAAGGAAACATATTCAAAATAAACTTCAACTGAAAAGAATGGAAAGACATACTCACCCCAGACAATTCATTGTTTTAGCTGTCACCCATAGTTCAAAAATAAATGAAACCTATGAGAACAAATTGCACCATCTAGCAGTGTGAAGAATAGCGGGCACACCTACTGCTACAGCGCTGCTTCTCTGTAGGGGATTCAAGATATGGTGGGACTTCGCCACATACGGGAGGCTGCGTTTACCAAGTGTCAGGGGAAAATGGTCACCGCACAGAGAGAGCAGGGAACAGCCCAAGCTCTGAGCAGAATAATGAGAAGAAAAATCCATTGGAGCAAAACACAAAAACCCCCCTCAAAGAGGGAGAGAGAGAGGTAAGAGAGTTGTGAGATGGGTGGGGGATGGAAGACAACAGAGAGATGGCATTAATGTTATTATTGGTGGATGTGCAAATAGGAGTGTCCTTTATTATACAAACACCAATGAGGAGTTCTCATTTGACAGTTTTTGAATTATTCATGACCAATTTGAAGCATAAAAATGCTGCCAGAAAAAAACTACCTGCTCTTATACTGCTGGAAACCCTTCTTACAGTATATTAAAAAAGTTAAAAGTGGTGTAGTAGTGGCGGGTAACAAGCCAACATAGTAAGAGAATAAAAGATTTTATTGGCTCTACTTGTGGAGGAAGTGCAATCTGTGGACAAACTGTCTGGGGATTTATAGAAAGGCAGAAATATTGGTAATTTTGGCGCAAGGACAACCAGGTAACTCTGGCTGCCTAAATAGTTTTTCACATTCAGTTATCTGGCGTTATTCCAGTTCATGAAAACACACCACAACAAACCTTCAATAAACCTGTTGGGTGTCACTCAAGTTTTTTTTTTCTTTCTTTCAGAAGGGACTTTTTTCTTTCTTTTAGAAGGGACTGCAGAAGTAGAGCAGCATGACCACTGCTACTGAAAGTTGTTTTCATGAAGCGAGTACTCAAATAAATCTGTCTTCATCTAAATCAAGCTTACTGTGGCTCATCATCACAGACACCTCCATGCTGTGAATACAGTCCATGTTGCCAATCCTCGTTTGCCGCTAAAAACTCTAAGCTTGGGGACCCTCCGTGTCAGTCCGGTCTTCTCTGAGATCCTGCAGTTTCACTAACACCAGCGATGACACTTTAAGCGACTTGAAGGGTCACTGTGGATTTACCCCTGGGTGGCAGATGGAGCCCACCTAAACCTAAAGTGAAGCTCTAAAATGGCTGGGCTCTGTAATCCATCCTGTGACATTACAGGAAAAGCCTGTATACGTAGTCATTATGAATTAATCCATGGAGATTACTGTAGTTTTCACTGGGACTTGATACTGACAAGTGGGTGCGTGGATACAATACCAAGACATATAACTAGTAATAATAATCTTACTCTAAAAGCTTGGCGTGTGTAACTTTATGAGGCGGTTTGACAGTACAGAATGAAAGAAAATATGGTAAGAGACTATACTCTAAACCATAGAAAGACTGAGCCACCTTCTACCTGCAGTTTATTCCATACTATGTCAAGCAATCCAGTGTAACATGAGCAAAAACCTCTGGTTCTTACCTGATGCTGGAGATGAGCTGGCGATGCTCATCAGTGATGAGTATTTCTGGCAGGACGTAGGCCAACCAATCGACTCTCTTTTCGGCCGCGTATTGCTTCAGCGCAGCGAAGAGTCTCTCTTTCACTTCTGGCTCGTCGCCTAAAATCTGATCAACCTGATGGAGAGTGAACAACCATGTTAGAGGCTGGGCTAGTTTTGAGGGTTGTTGTAACCTAGTTTTACACAGTGCCAGATGAATTGTCTCTGCATTCTGGTTCTATTCTGGACTTGTCTTGGCCTGTTACAGTAAGAACTATTTAATAGATTACATGTGTATATGTAATGATCCTCACACGTTTATAGATTCATTGGTTTACTATGATCTACTGTATACTATTTTGGTGTTATACCAGAGCCTTCCATAAGCGCCAGCTGCCGGCTAAACGGCCGACTACTCATTTAAGTCCAGCCGACTACTTTATTATAATAATTTCTAATTCTTATAAAATAGTTTTAATTAACAAGTTGCGATTCACTATGCATGCACATTTATATCTATTAGCCTCTGCTTCAAAGCAATACGAGCATGATAATGATGTCTGTATTAGTCCCGCCCCCACATGCTCTATATGAATGTGTGTGTGGGCGCTGAGCTGAGAGCTTGTATACTGCCGAGTAGAGCGCTGAGAGTCGTCTTCAGTGTTAATGTTAGCAAAATAATTGATGACAAAACACATTAAGAACTGCATTGACTGCACAGACAGGACACATCCTCATTAGACAGGCTACTTCAGAAAAAATAAATTCCAGGAAACACAGATGGCAGCAATTTGACAATTGCGTAGTAACTGCTAAAAAGTTCACTGAATACGCTGTATTTTCCATATACGCCACACAGACGTTTATGGGCTTAATGAATGAACTAATTAATGAAGCAGCTTTATTTACGTAATGCTTTTTACAGCAGGGCCATCTCTAAGATGCATTGTAAACACACTAAAACAGGTAATGTTGTCGAAGTAACAGGCCTTCGTCATATGAGGCAAATGTAGGCTATGCTTCAGCCTCACTCGAGATGATAGTGAAGTTGATGGCGAAGATGACTAGAAATTGAGTTGATTCGGTAGATTGATGTGTTTTCAGTCAAGTGATTCATGTTTTGGTATTTTAGAGTTACTGTATTCTTGGCACAGGCTTTACAAATCATTTAATTTACAACCAAAGTAAAGGCTAGAAAAAGAGTGCCTTCATGTTTCTAGTAAAACATGGCATGCCCCCCCCAAAAAAATTTCCTCCTAGGTGACGACTTTTCACCACTGTCCATATCCTTGTGGAAAGCCCTGGTTAAACTCAATCTGTGCTCAACTTGACCAGTTGTTGGAATTAACTTGGACACAGCCAGTCATGTCACTCATACCTTCCTGTTGAACTCCAGAGCCTTGTGTTTGCGGTCCAGTCTCGCCCCCTCTCCTCCCATCTGACTATCTTCTATGCTGATGCTGTGTTTCTGCCGTGGGCCGAGACACAACACCCCCAGACGGAGCGTCCTCCCCTGAGAGGCCTTGATCAGTGCTGCGGCCGTCTCGTGCTGCCTGACAGGGATACCATTGACCTCCATGACAAAATCCCCAGCCCTCAGACCAGCGCGGCCAGCTGGGGAGCAAGGTGAGCAGTCCTCCACCAGCAGGGGACAGTCTCCCACAATGGTGAATCCAAAACGACCGTCCGGACCTGGTATGATATCCATCTGTGATGCAGGGAGAAAAAAAAAAAGAGTAAAATGAAAATAAAAAAATATAAAAGAATTGACCTTGTTTGACCCCAGACCCACCCTGCAAAACAGGTATGATAACTATAACATGTAGTTGTACAGGCATTAATCTACATATGCATTGCTGTGATTGATTCAAGAGGTGTAACACCTGCTGTATGCGGGACACCACTCCAATGCTGGGAGGGATGTTCTTCTGAGTTTGGGCAATGGCGATGACGGCTTGTGGACCTAGCGTTGACACATTGTGGCCTTCGATCTCCAAGACCTGGTCCCCGGCCTGCAACCCTGCCAGGTGGGCGCTGCTCCCTTCCTCCACAGACAGGATATAGCTGGGTCCGGTCCCACCCAGCTGGAAGCCAAACTCCTCAGGCCAGCCCTGGTTGGACGTCGGCATGCTGAGGACTTGAATGAGGGGAGGGTAGTGATTGAGGATGGAGAAAAAAAAGGATGTAAGATTGTAAGATGGGAGATAAGTGACAGCAGAAGTCTAATAATCCAAGAGGTGTGGGGGTCCTGCAATACGATCTCTAATGCACTGAAGAGACAGTATGCTAACAAGACTAGGTCAAAACCTGGTATATGGCTGGACTGTGTTTGAAACGCTAGAGGGCTTTTAATTTGAAACAGCGGATACAGGAAGTTGCGACCAAGCCTCCAGGAAGTGGGCCGGGCTGGACTGAAGCCAATTTGATCTAGGGCCTTTCTCAATACCAACTATGCCAAATTCGGAGTTGCGTTCTTGCTAGTTTGAAGTTGGCCAGTTTGACTCAGGAGTACAAACTTTTGAGGACGCAATACGATAATTTTACAGTTGGAACAACAGCAGCTCTGCTTCAACACACCTACCTGGCTGTACTGTGACAAAACACAAAACACTTTCACAAAAAATAACCTCATTGACAGAGAGATGCAGTAAATTATGTTATTCAGTCTGTAATGTAACTATAATAAAAATCCAAACTGTTGTATAACTTAATAAAGTTAGTCAAGTTAATATAGACTGATCTGTTCATTTTTTTTTACATTTGTATTTACTGAAATGTGGTGCTAACTGTACATATAGAGCTCCAGAGGCAGCGCTGTTGTTCTGTCCAGTAAAAACACGAAGCTTCACTTTACATTCAGACAAACTAATGTAGCAGCTACAATTGTTATATTTCATGTGTGAGACTGACATTTATCTTCCAAAAGGAATTATATCATATGTCAAAATGCTACAAAGACATTAGAGCAGTGGTAAATCATCAAAGAACTGCACAGATCAGTTCATCAGATCATTTCCTCTGCGGAATGACGACAAACGTTGACCAGCTGATTATCTCAGGAGTTGGGCTGCTATTAGCTGAGATGACTAGCTGGTCTCACCTAGCTAGCATCTTGTCACATCTCCAAAAACGTCGGAGCAAATTTCCAAAAAACAATTATTTGGATAAACTGTCCAAATAACGGGAATCTAAATGGTTACTTTCCTGCCTGAAACTTAATAAAGTGACACATTGACAGTCGTAGAGCGAAAAAGAAAACAGCGTAATCTCCGCCATTGTTGCTGGTTGGTGCGAAATGCATTCTGGGATACTTAACTTCGGCAACCTTCGACCAACTTCGGCTGACCAATGGTGTAACTTCATCACTCAGTCAGTCAGTGAGTCAGGGACAGACATTTGCGTTTATGGGGCTGGCCCCGCTGTTGCGGTCCAGCCAAAAAAATGAAGAAAACGACACAAAGACATTCAAACACATAAACTTACCCATAGCAGTCAATGCACTCCAGTCTACTGACATTGCAAAAGAACCCTTAGATCAAATAATCCTTTGCATATTTTAAGAGATACAATTTGAGATACATCTGTGCCCTGTCTCTTCTCCCTCCTGCTCTCTCCTGTGTCTCAAGTTGTACTATCGCGGCTCTGTAACCCTCTACCCTGAACCATGACACACTCAGCGGTCCCTGACCTGGTTCACAAACTCCAAAGCAGCCAATCAAATTAAGGCATCGCAGAGATTGTGACCTTAATTAGCTTGAGAGACAAAAGTTCCTGCAGCAATTTTTTTCACTCAGTGCACATGCACGTCTTTCCTGTTGAATAGTAATTATGCAATAAAGAATGGGAGTACACCTCTGACTGCACTGATGAGTGCTACGCAGGTAAGATACCGGAGAGCGTTAACCAAAAAAACATCTCAAAAATGATAAATACCTAATTACAAAAATTGAGATGTTGGCTTTTGCTAAATATAATCTACTGTAGACCCCACAGCACAGCTGGAGGCTAATGATGTGATCCACAGCCTCCAAAACCACAGCACAGCAGGATTCACACAGTGGACGAAGCTGATAAAAGACTTACAGAAATCTTTAGATGGATACCGAGAGCCCCGTTTGCTCTGCCGAAAAGAGTATCTGCCTTTTTTGTTTTGCAAAAACTTCTTCATCTTGAATGTCAGACTTTTATCCAATCTGTCTTCTCAAATATAATATGAAAAAAAAACAACTCCCCCTTGACCACCCCACAACCCAAAGTCAAACAGAAAGGGTGACGAACTCAGAACATTGACCCATTCCTCCACTCTGAAACCACAGCAGTCTCCTCGTGAGCAAGGGGTGAGTGTGCATGAAAAGCGAGTGCAGTCTCTCTGTGGGTGTGTCAAGGAGTTAGTCCTGCGTCTCATTCCTGATTCATCCTTGGGCCAGCCTGCTTGCACAGTGTTAATCAGAAAACTGGGACGCATGCACCCGCGCACCTCGGTTCCTTAATAATTCTCTCTCCAAAAAGGGTATTGTGAGGCCTCATTTTTCTATAAATACACCAATGTGTCTTTTTCCTCCTCCTCCTCTCTTGGCTAGGTGGCTCTCTGAGGGACCGCTCCTGGCCCAGAATCACTCTGCGTCGATGCAAGAAAGCCTGATGAGTACTAATTGGAGCGTCTGCTTGCCTGGAATTCTGTGCGTCCATGTGTGTGTCTCCATGTGTGTGAGTAGTCCATTGAGAAGGAGCAGGGGCAATTTAAGACTTTAGCCTGCAGGATTAGTAGGATTATGGGCTGAATCTTCAGCTCTCCTCCACCCCCGGTTATTAATACTGTAGGAACACATGCTCCCCTCTCCCCTGATGGATGTTTACACTCACTATAGTAAATTATATTGTGAATGCCTTGTATTTAAGTCAGAAGGTGTGACAGATCACTGCAGCGTCAAGAAAGAGTTTCAATTGGAGGCTGAGCTGAGACAAAGCAGGAGGGAAAACAGACATTTCACTGATAGTACAGAACAGGTGCAACAGTAATATCATCTTAAAGCCACTCTGAGGCTGTTTACACTTGGTTTTAAAATGAGTTTCAGTTATCCGAACACAAATGGACAGCCAAGACACATCACCGTTTACACCTGTGTCTATCATGCATCTCCAAGGTGCCCAGCTGACCATTTGCGTTCAGATTTTGTTACTGCCTACGTCACTTCTGCTAGAAAGTCCAAAGGCCCTGCGCACAGCTATTATGTCAGTCTGTTGCTTGACAAGTGTCAGATTTGTTTCACACGGACAAGCTAAGAAAACAAAAATGTTTCTACAAGAGCTACCACCACGTCCTGTACTGATGACATATTTTCCTGTCATTTTCAGGAACGCATCAGGACACATTAGTATTTACACTACAAAAGATATGTGGTCAAATGTGTCCCAGACCACCTTGGCAAGTGGTTTGAGTGATCAGATCACAATGCATCTTAGTGGTCTTTTACACTTGTATTTAATACTGTCCACTTGTGAACTGATTATAAAACACATTTTAAAACCAAGTGTAAACATGGTCTCTGTGTAGAATGTTTTGCGTGATTTTATCATCCTTCAAAATTATCCCGACTGTATATTTATTTGCAATAAGACAATCCAAGTGAAAACTGGTTGGAGTCTACATCATCTTCCACCTATTCATTCTGTGTCTTCTGGTCTGATCTGTGGGCTTGTAGTAGGATGCACTGCTGTCTGCCACAGTGCCTTTTTGATATTACCACTGGGGGGCGCCAAGTTGGAAATTTTAAAACCCTATATATAGTGGCTTTAATGTTGTAGATCAACAATATTACAGGTAGAGCTGGAATGATTATTAAGTTATTGATAATTCCAACAACAAAAAATTCATCTATTTTGATAATTCCATTTTTCAAGCAAAAATTACAAAAATTGTTTTCTGTGTTTGGGTATTGGACTGTAGATCTGACAAAAATGAATTTGAGTACATCCTCTTGTGTTCTAGTTTGATAGATTTGTGATTGTGATAAACAGTTCTACATTCAACTACATTCAATACAATACTATTTCCTGATATTTCAGACCAAAGGAAAAATAAGAAAAGAAATTAGCAGATTAATCGATAATGAAAATGTTAGTTGCAGCTCTTATTATAGACAAGCAATAGTTAGGAGTGAAAAAGGCAAAGCTGTAGTACCCGCACAATATTCTTGTGACAGTGAAATGACCACATGCTAGAAACAAAAATGAGTCAATGTGAGACGTACACTAGAGAGGTCTTTCTTATGCTGAAACATTAGTCAATGAATCAACAACAATTCAAAACATTTGATAGTCACAGCTCTGATGTATGGATTGGCTGTTTTTCTTATGTCATTGTAAATGTTACATCATTGAGGTCTGGACTGCTGGTCAGATATAATAAGCAAGCTGAAGACATCTCATTAAGCTGTGGGTAATAGTGATGGGTTTTGCTATTTTCTGACATTTTACAGACAAAACGATTAATCCATTAACAAAACAATAATCAAAGTAATAAGCAATAATTAAAATAATAATTAGTCATAGCCCTAGGATATTTGTGGCGGTTGTTGTGGAACAATATTCATTTTGATTGACATCCACCTGAGAGTTTGGTGACCTCTGGTTATTCCCAGCAAAGCTCCACCCAACTTCAACCTCAGTAGAGGTCTAATTGGTCTTAAGTGAAAACACCTGTGTGGGTATCAATCACTAACAGAGTTATTATTATTATTATTATTACGAAATATATTTAAGTAAATGGCAAAAACGGTACTTTAAAGAGTAAAAGTTATTGAGTTACTATTATGAAAAGGAGATCATTGTTAAAAGTGATTTTTATGACTGAAAATACTACAGAGGGTAGGGTTCCCAATAGACTTATTTAATTGAAAAAAAAAGGTTTCAATTACAGCAATGAGTAAATTTAAAAAAGCTAATTCCACCCTTGAATATGAGAGATTATGTCGAGAGGGAACATATCACAGAGAGAGTATTATATAATAGTATATTATGTTACTGTATTAAACAGTATTAACTCACTGTTCGGGTCATTCAAGTACACACAGCTTCAGGGTTGCTTCTAACAATTATTTTTCTTAATTCATTAATCCTTTTCTGTTAACAAGATGCATACTGTATTAAAATGAGAATTCATCCCAGCTGAAGAGAAAGTACCTGTAAGGAAGCCTTCAGGTAGGCCTATTGGAGTGTGAACCGTCATTAGTGGCAAAGCGCACAATAAGGAACAGTCAGTCTGGTACCAACTGAATAATTCAACACAAATGGCTGTATCTCCAAACAGACACTGTTCACTTCAATCAAACTCTCCACTTACACACCAAGACGGTTACTAGTGTGTGACAAGAAGACAGACAGAAAAATTACATATCACAGGCAACTGAGTCTAATAAAACTGTCTCAGCCTTTTCACCTAATTAGTCCGACTGTAATAATCACTTCAAATAATTGTTACTGTACATTTGAGTATGTCTATATTATACATTAGATTTTCTCTTTATGATAGCAAAATTGGCACTTCATTAGTGATATGAGTACATAGAGTGAAAAGTTTTAGAAACAGTTCTCAGCTCCAAAATGCATCTACAAATACACAACATTTTATGACCAATAACCTCTGTAACACCGTAAACATTCAAAATTATCTTAAATAATCAGAGCACCAGCATAACCACACACACCGTACCTTTTTAAACAGCATCCATAGACGTGTATGCAGAGCTCCTGAGTAATGCTCTCCTCTCCAGCACTGTGAGCTGTAATATGAGTGTCGGGCCAAGTCAGCAACCAGATCCAAGAGGTGTCTTGTGATGCCTTTTTACATTGTGTGGAGCAGTGGATGTCAGTGACAGAGAGAAAAAAACAACTAAGTAACTCTGAGATAAGCGTTTATGTAGAGAGTGAAGCCAAAAAAAAAAAAAAGGTCAAGACAGTGCAGTCATCTTTAGTGGTCTAATTTCAGTTCTAATTTGGAGGCAGGAATGTGCTTTTAGGATGACATAAGCTGACCTGCTAAATCCAGGAGAAAGCGTAAATGCACCATATCTCCTCTTTGTTCAGGACCAAAGACAAACTACTCAACTTTTTTAAACATACAGGAGTCTGGAAAACTGAAGCCTATCATGTTAAAGACAGTAAAATGGGATGCCCCTGTGGATAAATAAGAAAGCCTGCACTAAGATAAGGACGTTCAATATATTCCAAAAAGGGTGAAAACATTATTCTGACTATTCAGTAAGAAAACCATATCACAATAAAAGCTGCACAAATGTGGACTAGTTATTTTACTGTTATGTATAAGCTTTTAAAAATATGAGTTCACTAACATATTATAATGAAAACTAATATTATTTTCTCCACTTTTGTCCACATTTAATATCAGCATGCTGTTTGAAATAGACCTTTTCCCCTCATAACTAAGCAGCAGTATCAGCCTCCGCAGGGACGTTTAACCCAACCCATCTGTTCGCTTTGTAGTTAGCCACGATGCTAAGGAACTAGCATTTTTATAGAACCTGGGCATGGACCGAAAGTGGAGCTGACGGCACATACTACCAAACCACAAACAGCTATGCTGACGTGAGATAAAACACTAAAAAGGCAGCTATGTGTGACCGCGACTAGGAGGTAAGAGGAGAAATGAAATATGTAAATAGCTTTGAGTGAGAGGGTCAGTAACGTTTGCTAACATTGGGTGCTGACCTAGCGTGCTAACGTAAACTTGTTTATCAGACTCGTTTTCAGTCACATATACGTTTTTGGGGATTAGAAGTCCTCGTTACGTTGAGACAAAATTATTGTAAAACGTGGCAGTAGCAAAATCACAGCTTCTTGTTGAGTTTGCTCTACAAACACCTGTTGTTTCGTTTTTATGAAGCTCCCAGGTGAGACATGGATTTCCTCACTCTGTTTGCTATCTACGTCGCGGTGGTGCTGACATGTATCGTCCTTGTCTGCAAATACTCAGGTCAGCAGCAAACCCCTTTTACTATCCTCTTCAACTTTCTAGTAAAGGTAAGAAAAGTTAACTGTACTTCTTCAAAGTGACGCTGTGTGGCGTTGTTAGACTAATTTCTCACAATAAAATGAAAACACGTCCCCTGCTTTTACAGTTGTTGTCAATTTCCTTCACAGGTAATTTCACCATTCACGCCCAAATGGCTTCAAAAGCTTTCACAGTGGGCCTTGCACAGGCTGTTTCATCAAAGGTTTGTAGTTGAAAGTCTCCTCCACACATGTATTAAGACACACAAAAATACTCCTGCCTGAAACAATGTGTGTTTGATGTGGTTTTTGTGGGGGGAGGGAGGGGGAAAGTATAATTATCTTGCTAAAATCTTTTAAATGACATCTCCTCCTTCTCCCCCCATTTAAGAGCGCTACTTCACTATAAAGTCCATTCTCAGTGTTTGTGCACTCAGAGGCTTTCCACATCATACTTGTGCAAGTTGAGTATTGGACCAGGATTGGCTTCCAAAATATTTGTGATGTCACAAATCACGTTTGTAGACCCGCCCCTTAAAATCAGATTTTCAGTGAGTGCAGAGAAACTTTCCACTTTAAGCAGATGAGGGGACTTTAAAGTTTTATGCTCCCAGAAATAAATCCATTCTTATTGCATTTGATGGATCTAATCTTGTATGGATATATATATCATTTTCGCCTCATACAACTTATCTAATTATTTAGCTTCGGTGTTTGTCATTTGCCTTTCATTATAGGAGCAACATGTTCATCTACCTGCACATCCTCCTGGAGGGTGCTGTGTATGCGGAGTTCACCTATGAGGTGTTCGGCTTCTGCAGGGAGATGGACACCACTCTGACCAGCCTGTCTGTGCCTTATGTCCTGCTGGCCATAAAGTCTGTTTTCTTCTACCTCTGCATCAAGAGAGATCCAGGTGAAGTTTATATTAGCTGCAGCTTATGTGCCAGAACATATTACATGAGAAAGGGAGGCATAGCTCAGTGTGAGATATGTAGGACTTGAACCTTGATTACCTTGATCTTGAGATTGCGAGATGTTACTTAGCTCATTTACCCTCCAAACGCTACTTAAATTCTCCCTCTTTTCATGTTATGGTGTAGTTTTTATTTGGTTTGTGTGCTAGTATTCTTCTGCTGTTTACATGCTTACTATTGTTACATTTGCTACTAATGCCTAATTTTAAAGGGTGGTTTTACTACTGGTTATAAGGCCCATATAATGTAGGTTGTAGGTTTGCAGAAAAGCAGTTGCATGTAGCATCAATTCTTCATAAAATGTAGTACTTATTGTAGGTAATTTCAGAAAGTGTCATACAAGAATAGCCAGAGAAAATATATCTTATTAGAATATCTGAAAATTTTGCAGCACCAGTATGTGCTTTGTGTTATTACACAATGCTGTATTTTTTCTCAACCCACTCCTCTTGACTCACCATCTGACAGGCACAGTGACAAAGAAGAAAGTCGCTGGCCAGCTGCACATCTATCCTTATGACAGGAAGCTGTTTCACCCAGGAGTCTCCTGTCCAACCTGCCAGCTTGTCAAACCGGCTCGCTCCAAACACTGCAGTGAGTACCGCTGTTGTAGCAGCTATTGTGTTCCTTCTTGGGTTCATGTAGTACCCGTAGTTTCTCTAGCTTTATGGAAAAATACTTGAAATGTATCAATGCTGATTAAACGTATCTCCTTCTTTGCCCTTTCTGGCATTGTTGACATAGGAGTGCATTGCATGTTAGAAATAAGAGTATCATAAAACATAGTGACATAGTTGCACACGTTTTGTGCCCAAAGGCCAAAAGAAAAAAAAAAGCAGTTGTGCTCATTGTATCAACACTTTGTATTTCAGGGGTCTGCAACAGGTGTGTTCAGCGTTTTGACCACCACTGTATCTGGGTGAACAACTGTATCGGTGCTCAGAACACACGTTACTTCCTGCTTTACCTCTTCAGCGTGTGTGCCATGGCAGGTGACATTGCCCTACTGACAGCAGACATGCTGTTGCATGCTGTGCTGCGGTCAGGACTTATGAGAGCCAGTTATATAGATGAATATGGCGAGCAGCAAGCAGCAGGGCCTCTGTTTGTTGTACAGGTAAGACTTTAAACCAGTGACATACTGTATATCATTTAATACATATACTGCTCTGATTGGACATTTAGTAAGTAAAAGGCTCTAATTATTCTGAAACCTATCTAATGTTTGCCATGTGTTTTCCAATTAGATATCTCATGTTGTCATGTTTTTCCCTCTGTCCTTCCAGCATCTATTCCTCACCTTCCCCCGAATAGTTTTCATGCTGGGCTTTCTGGTCTTTGTCTTCTTCCTGCTGGCGGGTTACGCCCTGTTCCATTCCTACCTGGCTGTTGTCAACCAGACCTCCAACGAGTGGTACAAAAGTCGAGGTTACGTTTGTCAGCACTGCCACCCAACTTCAACATCAGACCATCTCTGTAGCCCAGCGCCAGATCACTCTAAAAGATACTACTACAGCCGAGGGATACTCCGAAACCTGGGCGAGATTTTCTTCCCTCCACAACCTGTTCGGAAAAAAGACAACTGAAAGATACTGCCTTCTGTGTGTTATGCTGCATTTACTGTACGTTCCCCTTGGATTTACTGTCCACAAGATGTACTGCTACTACTACAGGGAAAATAAAGTTTATGTCGGTGATTTCTCTATGAGTTCTGGTGTCTGTCCTCCATTTGTTGTCATGAATTCCAAAGGTCTGTTAATAAAAAATATTGCCTGTTAATTAAACATTCTAGCTGCAAGCTTAGGAAACCTTATTCAATACCTTTTTACCTTTTAGTGTATGTACACTTCCTAAGATGGAGCAAACATGTTTACATGTAATTTCTTCAGTACACCATGGCATTAGCTTTTGCATATGTTGTACTTTAGGCACTATTGTCTTTTCCTGTTAGGTAATGTTCTATTTTATAGGTACAATAAGGTAGGTTAAATAATTTAATGTATTTAAAAGTATATCTGAAGCTAATAAGAAGCTTCAGCTGTCCAAATTAGTCAAATCAAGTAGATATCTTTCAACATTAGTCTTTTTTAGCCCAAAAGTCCCTCTTTTTGTTATTATACTTCCAATTCAGCTCAATAGGGAAACACAAAGAGAGAATTAGATGCTAAAAAGTAAATAGATATTCACTTGACTAACTCAGACTGCTGAAGCATCATAAGCTTCAGATAAACCTTTAAATACAGTTTTGCGCAAAATGACTGAAAATGTGGACACCCTGTGGATTTTGACCCCCATCAATTACACTAAAAGGGGGTCATTTGAGGAGATCTTTTAATAGCCAGTATGAACGGGAGGATTAATTACAGCGAGGGAAATCTATTTGTGTTCATATGGACACCTTTCAGACAGACTTGAAAATTTGTGAAATTATCCTTTAAGGCTCCTTAGAATACCTCGATAGTTATTTTTTTATTTTTAATTTTTTTTTCACGTGTATTTTTGTTTCTTTGTTTGTTTGTTGTTGTTGTCGTTTTTGAAAAGTACATATTGTGCGCAAGTGGGCCGGACTTCTTTTTGTGTGGCTCCTGTCCCTTTAAGCCGGTGCGGAAGTAACTACAGTCTTGATTACAACACTTAGCTGGAAGGTCAGGTTTTCTTCCTCTGCGATTCATTTCAACACAGCACTTATTAAACTAAACTAGTAGTTACTTGCCTGCCAACTACAGGTGAGCGTATCTACCTGTGGCACTGGTCCACTTTATGAGCGTCCTACGGCGGGTGACTGTGCTCAGGAACGTGCGGTGACGGCGGTTGCGTGAAAAGAGGTGTTAAGATTTGAACTGCAGTTCAGCTCTTCCCGATGTCTGGATCTAAATGTACACGGCTGACCGGGCCGCTGGTGAAACAGGTGCTGGACTCCGTGGACAGCGTCCTGTTTGACTGCGATGGGGTCATCTGGCGGGGGGACCAGGCCATCTCCGGCGCCCCGCAAGTCATAAACCTACTCAAGAAACACGGGAAAAAAGTCTTCTTCGTCACCAACAACAGCACCAAAACGAGGAAGATGTACGCCGATAAAATGTCCGCGTTGGGGTTCAACGTGACGGAAGAAGAGGTGTTCGGGACGGCGTACTGCTCCGCCATGTACCTTAAGACGGTGTGCAAACTGGAGGGCAAAGTATACCTCATAGGGAGCAACGCGTTGAAGCAGGAGCTGGAGGCTGTGGGCATCCAGCAGACTGGGGTGGGACCTGACCACATCACTGGGAAGCAGATCGAGTGGGCCAACGTGCCTCTGGACCCTGAGGTGAAAGCGGTGCTGGTCGGCTTTGATGAACATTTCAGTTACATGAAGCTGAACAGAGCCCTGCAGTACCTGACCCAGGCGGACTGTTTGTTTGTGGGCACCAACACCGACACCAGGCTGCCTCTGGAGGGAGGCAAGGCCGTCCCAGGTAGGGAGAACCGGACACTACTACATATTTTAATGCTGATTAATGGTCGTGTCTAGATCGTAATTAAGCCCCAGACCCGCGTAAGATCTCGCGAGAGTTATCATTTTAACACAAACCATGATTTTTCCCTAACCATAACCACGTGTTTTTTGTGCCTAAACATTATCAGGCTTTAATTACAGCGTTGTCACGTAACATAATTGTTTTTTATAGCGCGCACAATTAAGAAACAACGCGTATAAATCTCGCGAGAGTTTCACAAATAACGATAACGATCTAAACGTGACCCTAATAAACACACTGCTGATCAGAGCTTCTACACAGTCACTCAGCTATTAAGTTTTGTTTGGTGATATTCAAAGCCTCATTTTTGACTTTACGGTAACGTTGCTATATCAGTACAAATATGCAATGCACTCTAGAGACCAAGGATGCAGGTTTTAATCTTTAAAATATACTTAAATGAAATGAAATAATGCTTAGAATACCAAAAACTGTATTTTCTTGTATATCTATATGCAAATCCTACTTAGTCTACTTAAACTTAAACTGTTGTCCAGTAAGTACAAACATATTTTTAAAGGTTACATCATCAGAATCATCCTTCTGGGACGAGTATGTTTACACATGCATGGAATTTGACTCCAGTTTAGCAGCTCCCAGTGATTATAAACAGGTGAAACTGTTTCTGTAAAGGGAATGAATGCTAAAAAAAAAAAAAAAAAGTGTGCTAGTAAGCATGCAAAATGTTTCCAGAAAGGCTACAAGCTCACAGCATCTGCAACATCCAGTAAATTGCAAACACCAATATGCTAAAACTAAAATTTCATTGTTATTTTCATTGTAGAAACAAAATACGACCTTACCTTAATCACAGATTCTCAAGAACCTTCATGGCCTACAGGAACTTGGTTTGACTTGACTTGATGCAGAAAGAGCAAGTTTTAGGACACCTGACCAAAATGTACAGACCTAAGGATTATCATGCTACTCAGCAAAACAAGCAGTCACAGGAAACTAAATAAGATTATTATGATTTGTCAGGGAATTATGTATATCCTCACCTCATCTTATAACCCTCACTTCTCTCCCTCCAGGTACGGGCTGCCTGCTGCAGGCGGTGGAGACAGCGGCCCAGCGGAAGGCTCATGCGGTGGGCAAACCCAACCATTACATGTTCGACTGCGTGGCTTCAAAGTTCGGCGTCGACCGCAACCGCTGCCTGATGGTGGGCGACCGCCTCGACACGGACATCCTGCTGGGTTCCAACTGTGGCCTGAAGACCCTCCTCACCCTCACAGGGGTCAGCACTGTGGAGGACGCTGACGCCCATCAGAAGAGTGGCTGCGCAGAGAGACAGGGGATGGTGCCAGATTACTACGTAGAGAGTATCGCAGACCTCCTTCCAGCTCTGCAGGGATGAGACTGCCAGGCTGTCAGTGTAGCGATGTGATAGCTTAGCTGCTGTAAACCTGAGGAGTTCAGCTTGCTTGTCACATGCCAGGGTCCATTGTCTTCTAAAAGGGATTATTTTTCATAAAGATTAATATAATTAAAGCCATAACAAAGTCACACAAGCTGCTGTGTGACAGAGGAGACAAAGACACTATCCAGGTTTTAACATCACTTTTATCTTCTACTGAATTATTATTATTATTATTATTATTATTATTATTAAAACCTACTAATGTCAACAAAATTATTGGTTATTAAATATGTAACAATGATTTCCAGTATTGTTTCAAAGTACTGTACATGTTCAAAGTGTTACTGGACTTACATTTTTTGGGGAAATGAGAGTTGAGTGTACCCAGTCTGTGATGCAAGCTCCCCTTAAGCAATGAAAAGTCAAAGTCAAGGAGGGAAATGAGCACACTCAGTGTCAATAGTTTGGGTAACATGTCTGTTTGTTAAGGTTAACAGTGCCGTTTTGAAATAATATGTAACAGGCAGGGAATGGAGCTACAATGTACTGAACTGGTCTGACTTAAAGGGGACGTTCACAATTTTTCAAGTTTGTCTTAAAACAGCATGCCTGAACGAATATTGACACGTTTCTCTTGCTGTAATCATTCCTTCTGTTCATACTGACCATTAAGAGATCCCTTCATAATGTACTTTCAATGTAAGTGATGGGGAACAAACTCAAATGGCTGAAGCTTATTATCTTAAACATCCCCTCCAGATATGTATTAAGATATATAAAATACTAATAAAATGTCATTGCTGGACACAAGATGTCTCCTACTTCACTGTAATGTCCATTCTCAGTGTTTGTGCACTGGAAGTTTCAAGTTTCCACATCTCACTGTCTAGGCTGAAAATTGGACCAGGATTGTCTGAGCACAGAGAAACTTTCCACTTTTAGCAGACGGATGTGAAAACGGCCTTCAAGTGTCAAACTCTGCACAGTGAAGCCCAAACATCCAATGGAAGGAACAAGAACAACACACGTTTAAGTGGAGAGGGACTTTAAGATAAACTTTTAAATACATTTTTTCTCAAAACGAAGACTGTGGGTTTTGTCACCATCACTTACATTGTAAACACATTTGGAGTGGAACTTCTAATTGTCAGTATTAACAGGAGGAATGATTACAGCAAGCAAAACCTTTTCATTTGGGCACCTGACTGTTGTTTTAAGATGGACTTGGAAAAATGATGAACCTTTCCTCTCAGTTTTATGTGTTTTTCATGGGATAGTGCAATGATAGAATTACATGAATGTTTTAAAGATAATCCAATCTTCCTTTTACCATCCACTTTTCCTGACTTGTCCTAAGGAACAGCACCCCTCCAAGAATCACTGATAGCAATGATCAAATAATAATAATAATAATGATGATGATGATGATGATGATGATAATAAATGATCTTCACCAAATCAACCTGTTCTCTGTGGTTTTATGTTTAAAGTGAATGCAGCAACCTTCCCCCTAAGTCCTATGTTTAAAGTCACCTTGGGCTGTCATCAGCTGGATGCAGCAGAAGTCAGAGCTGCTTATCACCTCCCACCTGATGAGAGAGGCTTTCCAAGCTGCACCTGCCTCACCTCCTTTGTCCATTGTTTGGGCTGAGGTAGGCAGCCAATTGCTTGTGTATGTGTGTGTCTGTGTGTATGAGAGCGAGAGTCGTGAGGCAAAGGAAAGACAGATAATGTAAGAGGGGCGGCTGTCATACTAAGCAAAGGAGACATCAAAAAAAAAGAAGGAAATTACAGGAAGACAAAAGTTGGAAAATTGAGTTTGGCGAGATTAATGTGAGATTTCTGTTTTTGGGAGGGGAACAGAGACACTAAAGGAGGAGGAGGAGGAGGAAGGAGAAGAAGGGGGAGGTCTGTGTGGACAAAGACAAGCTGGCCAGGTGTATTGGGTCTCAGTCAGGGCTGGTCATGACCACAGCTCCATGCCGGTAGCTACGAGAAGGGAGCAGACCGAGTGAGGACCTGTCAAGGGACACCAGGATGGTGAGGTGTTGGAAACATTCGGAAAACCGTTTGGAGGAAGCACAGTGCACGGTAAGCCAGGTGGATTTTAGTAGATGATAGATGAGAGCAGGAAAAAGGGTCAAGACAGGAAGATGTTTGGTAAATCCAGCCACCTCAGCTACATCACCAGCTAAAGTCAGCTGTACTGTATAATAGCTTGAAGTACAAATCTCAGCTGCTAGTCAAAACTGATCACATAAATTCAATTCCCACCCTGTTACAGTTAAATGTATACATCCCATACTGAAAAATCAAGTACTCTGTGGTAATATATCTTCAGGATGGGGGCCCTGCCGCGTCCCCCCATTTCCCACACAAGGCCTTCTGGGTCAGCCTCTCAGCCTCTCTGCTCCTGGTCATCATTGCCCTCGGTCTGACGGGTCACCTCGGAGTGTCCCAACCCCACACTCAGGTACCAGAGCCCTTCATCCCTCCATCCTTGGAGCTCTGAATAACTGCCAGAGCTTCACACTAATCACCGCCTCTGTAGTCTTCACAGATTGTCCGAATCACAGCTCCAGATCAGTCCGGAGTTCTCATCAACCAGTCGGCAGTCGTGGACCAGCAGAAGGACATGGTGACCTTTTCTGTGACCTCATCGGCAAACCAAACGTCCACTGTGCTTTTTGATATCAAACATGTATGTATGTAGGTTTTTATGTGTTTTATCTATTACATAGTGCATCTAACTGTGTTCAAAAACTGTGATTGATGGAAAGCTTGATGGTGCAGGCTATGATGGGAAACGTCTGCCGTTATGTATTTCAGGGTTTGATATGCTACAAACCTGTCGACCAAGACAGCTGCTTCCTGCGAAACATGGAGACGTCTGACTACGAGAACGTGCACTCCCTCCTGAGCGAGTCAACACACAAGGTAACCAGCCGTTGACATTTCCACACGTGAGACATGAGCAGTGGTGTTATATAATAAGGGTTCCCTCGCTGCCCTCAGGATATGTGAGACTACAAAACACCACAACACAACACTCCTGGGCAAATTATGAAAGACTAAGTTGGATCTGCCCTTTAAGCTCCTGCCAACCATTTCTTAAATTGCAGCCCGACTAATGAGTGAACTGGCATTTCTGATTGGTGATTTCTGACTGTGACTCGCTGCTTTAATCCTCAAAGCACCGAACCACTGATCCACAACCTGCTGGGTTTTGTAGGGTTTTTTTGTATGATTTCCTCGCCGCTCTGTTCAAGGAGACGGGTGAAGCGCACAGGGCCTTAAAGAGCCTCATAGTCTGCCCCTCTTGCCTCCACGGCTGAATTCCTAGGCACATCTGATCCCTCCAGCCCCCTCTGCGTACCCAGGATCCTCTTACAGGAGGCTACGGCAGCGAGCCTGAGCGCTGGACCGTGTACAATGGCCACTCTGTGTGAGAGCTTTTTAGCTTTTAAGACACTGTTGGATTAAAATACAGCCTGATCCATTGGTTAGTCAGGGAAGGAGTTGTGTATATCTGCTTGGATATAAGTGGATCCCTGATATTGACATCCTTACAGACACTTGAAGTTCTGAATCGAGTTGTGTGGCCCTCAAGATATGATTTGTGTGGGACTATCTGATTTTTTTAAAATTGTGCTTTGACAATATGAGCAGGTGAATGGTCAAGACTGTGGTTAAATAGAGAGCAGAGATGTGATGCGGGAGCTTGGAGGTGAGCTCACTGGGAGTTCTTTTTTTTTCTTTGCACAATACCACATTTCCACGCATCAAAAGCAGCAGTTGAGTTTTTGTGAATCCCGTCTCGTGGTGTCAAATGTCTCATACAGCTCCTCAGTATTCAAATTGCAGTCATTTAATCTACGATAGGTGGGATAGGCTCTTATGGATGGAGAGTAGATGTGGTTTGTCCCTCTGTGCTGCAGCACAATGGTCTTTTACAGCAAAGGAAAACTGCTTGTTACATGACCCACTCATAACAGTACGTTAAGTGGTCCACTATCGGAGCCAATCAAGAGCTGTAAGTGGCGCAATTACAAACAGGCTTTGTGATGAATGAGAGTGCAAATGTGCAACCTCATTGGCCTCATCAATAAAGATATCAGGCTAATAGGAGCTTCGGGTTTCACCTCAGTTGCAATCTTGGTCTTCCTTTTCTTCTTCCTATCTCACCTGCTTTGACTCCAATCCTTTCATATTACCTCATCACTTGTCACTAGTTGAATATGATTTCTCACACTTATTAAATGACGCCGCGGCTCAGCGGTTTCTGTTCTTTTCCGCAGAGGACAAAACTTCTCATCTGTTGTGATTACTGTCCTCAGCAGAGTCAGTTCCAGCTGTATGGGAATGAGACGCAGAGGCAGACGGAGTTCCTGGGCGTACTGGCAGCCAGTCAGGTGGACGTATCCACCCTGGAGGAGCCTCTTCAGGCTCTGTGTCAGGACAGGACCGTCCACTGGACCAGGAGGGCCGAGGGTGAGAACAGCCATACTTGTATTAGGGTCAGGATTGACATAAACATCTTTCTGCAAAAAACACTAACAATGGATGTATCATTTCAGCAATTATTATGCCTTATTCCTCTGTTCCATTGAGCTCCATTGTTGTCCAAAAACTACTAATGAGCCACACCGTTGTAGTGGGTGACATGGCCCTTTATTGCTGCAAACACACATTGTAGTTTTGAGTCAATCCCACACAAACTGTCACAAGAGAATCAAATATGTTAATCCGTAGCATCTGAGAAACACACTACTAACTCCTGTTTAAGTAATGTTTTCTAAAAATAACAGTGTCCAGCTTATGTGGAACATTATAAAGCTTATTTTTGGAAAAAAGACATATTTTTGACTAGTTTTGAAAGTGCCACAGAGAGGTAACAGAAGTCAGGATGTATTGAGAGATGGACTAACACATTTTTACAGTCTTTTCCTTTCCTTTAATAAGGATAAGACTCAATCCTGGTGTCATAACAAGTTAAGGAACTATGAAAAACAGATTTTTAGCTTAACTACTGATTTCTGGAATGGTTTTGTAGGAGTAGTGGAATAAGAATAATATGACACTAATTTGACATCATAATGCACACCTCCGACCTTAAAGAGGCACACATGGTCACATTTAACACAAGAGGAGTACAGATACTGTACTAAGGGGTTTTTTAAAATTAGTCATCTGGCAGCTCCATAACGAAGCATTGCGTCAGGCTGAAACCTAACACTAATCTATGATGTACAGTGACCTTTCCTCAGGTGCAGTAAATGGCAGACTGAAAAAACCTTACGCACTTCTACTCACTCAACATTGTGTGCTGGCAACACTAGTCTCCACACAGAAGCAACAGCACACTGATTAGGCTAAATCATCATATATGTATTTAAATTGTAAATATTGCAGAAAAGCACTGGTGTTAATACAAGGAAAAACAAAAATGTTCTTATCTAATAATTTATTATTTGTGTATCAAAGTTGTCAAGTGGGATACACTCATTTTTTCCTCCAGTTATTCAGTGTGAAATTTGGGTTGTGGTAAAACTACAGCACAATATTCTGAATTTAAAGTGGCAGGTTTGTTTTGTTCCTTCATAGTATGGCAGTTTGTTGACTTTATGTTCACTAAATCTATATCTTATCGAGGATTTTGTCATGTTTTTTATGAGTCACCACAGTTTCTCTGTTTCTCAGGCCCGGGGAAACAGAGGCTGGTCTACTTCTGCATCGACATCTGCTTTCCCAGCAACATCTGCGTGTCTGTTTGTTTCTACTACCTGCCAGAGTGACTCTATATTCTCATCCTCTCCTCCCAGCAAAAGATCAGGGAAACAAAGTTGTCTTTTAAGGTCCCTCAACAAGAAAGAAAGAAAAAAAAAAAGAACAAAAGCCAGCTTTGACTGTTTCCTTTGTGCCATACAGCCGCCAGTAAACCAATGAAGCAGCCAACTCCTCCAGTACATTTCCATCCTTCCGAGAGAGAGGAGATGGAGACAGGCTGTCACGGTTATTGCCAAAGCCCCATCGTCACTCTCTTCATGTCTTATGCTCTCTGCGACGGCACACTTCAGAGATTACAGAAGAAAGATCCCCCTTTTTTTTTTGTATGTGCCTCTAATTGTATTTCCTGTAACCCACTGATGCAGTGTAATTATATGTAACCGTTCCTTTTGCAATGTGAGTGTTTGGATCTGTCCAATAAAAGACTTATTGGGTATTTTTGACCAATATTTCCTTCATTAAACTTTAAAAAAAAAAGGAGACTGAAACAACTGGAGGAGAGTAAGTACTTGTGTGAATCTTGTCTTTACTGTGGAATCATTTGCTGTACATTGTTTAAGAAGAACACACACCTTACAACTTAACTTTGAATAAAAAATATTAAATGAACTACACACATCACACACCGGAGCTCAATCATTTCCATGGCATATACCTTTATCAGTCTAATGTGATTAATATGGTCCTTTTGATACAGTAAATATGGTTTATTATAAAAACAATGACATTGACTTGAAATGTATCTCCTCTTGCGCACAGAGTGAAGAAGTTAAACACCTATAGGGTCAATGATAAATATTACCACGTTTTTTTTTTTATACAACTTTATGGATTGGTGTTACAGAAATCACCACTTCTGCTTCATTGTGGATGGATTTCTTCCTGTACGACTGCCTTAACTTGGTGTAAAAAAAAAAAAAAAAAGTGGATTTTTGCTTCACATTTTGGCCGTGATGTCATGCCAAGTGCTTACAGGTATTTGGCGGGAAACAGCACTGTAGGCATCTTGGTACACAACTGAGATTCACTGTAATGTTCAAGCAACTTTCTCAAGATGATGAGTTTCTGGGAAACTTTTTTTAATAATTCCCATTGACGGCAACAGTCGTGCACCATCTGAGAATTGAGTCCCACGCTTTTCTGTCCTTATCCCACCTGTGCACAGACTGTTCGTTACCTCTCGTTTCTTCTTCTCTATCCTCCTCTTCAGCCCAGCACGCTGTCATTGAAGGCCAGACACACCACAGCCTTCTGGTGGCCGCTGTACTCCCTCTTGATCTCGCCGGTCTCCACGCACCACAGACGAGCCAGGTTGTCTGAAGAGGCTGCGGATAAAAATCAGAGGCGAGACCTTTAGTTCACGTTGAGGAATATGTTAAATCTTTACCTGCTTCTCTCTAAAAAGCTAAAGTCTGTGTCTCTGTGTTCAGATCTGAAGGTGAGTAACAGTGCCCTGATTTTGAAATGATCATTTATGATCTCACTACACTATGGTATTAAGATCGCCAGGGCAGGCTTTGCTAAACATGCACTCACCAGTGACAATATACTGGGAGTCTCCGGAGAAGGCACAGTCCCACATCCAGCCTCTAGACGTCTCTCCGGGATTGTTGCTCTTGATGCTCAGCTCTGTCATCAGTGAGAAATTGGACGTCCTCCATATCTTACAGGTCTGATCTGCTGAGCAGGTGGCCAACAGGCTGGGAGATGACGACAAACGCACAAACAAAAAAGTCAATATCATCGACAACAACGTGAGAGCAGGAAACTCAACTTTCTGAGGAAGGCACTCACGTGGAATCAGGGCTAAACTTGCAGCGGAGGGAGTAGCGTTTGTGCGCAGGGATCTTTGTTTTGGGAATGAGCTGAGTCACTTCATCTCCGATGCCTGCAGCGAGGTTCCACACATAACAGTTTCCCTGTTAGGAGGACAGAAGGAACAAAGGAGGCTGTTTTAAAAAAAATCAGGAAATATCTATAATATTTTCTTTAAACAAACATGTGACTAACAAGATTCAAATGCAGATGCCATTAACTGATCAAATTTACACAACACAAAAGATTGCATTTAATTCAATTTCACTTCATTTTGGTCTACTTTGCTTTCCAAAGTACATCCAACTGCTTATACCAATAAAAATGCTGCATTTTGAGGTTTCCTCCAATTAGTTCACATTATATTTTCACATACATAGTTCATTGGGAAGATAACAAGACCATTGCAACTGTACCAAATGTGTTTTTCAGACTGTTTTACTGACCGAGCTGTTGACTGCTGCCATGTAACTGGCATCTGGATCAATATGAACTGAGTTGATTGAGACCTCTGGCTCAGGAATCAGCTGCTCATTGTGGTCGGTCTTCAGATCCCAGACGTGAATCACGCCACTCTGGTCTCCAACTATCAGTTCTGCCTGAAAACACACAATAATATTGCACCTTTATTGACATTTTACACACTGAGCTGTACACATATATTGTAAACAACCGACATACGCAGCCAATAGTGAGGCTGTTTTTAATATTTATCTAATCTATGACTCTGTGTAAACTGAATGTTTCACCTGGTTGGGATGCAGACACACACAGTTGATTGGAGCATTGACCTGGAAGATCCTCTGACACTGCAAATTTCTTGACCTGTGAGAAAAGGCTGGGTTAAACTTTGCTTTATTAAACACAAAGTGACTGTGCTAAAAGATAATTAGCTTTCCATCCTGTACCTGAGGTCCCAGATGCGAGCCATGCAATCTTCTCCTCCTGTGTACATCCAGCGTCCATCTTCATGGAAGCCCACAGATGTGATGTTCTTGCTAACGCCATCATAGTTGATCACCGGGTTGGGATTGTTGGAGTTCAGGTCGTACATGCGGATGTGCTGGTAACCTGCAAAGCAGAGTGGAAACTTGGTGTGACATTAAGCAAGTATGACTTTAATTATGAAGCTGTATATATACACATATATATATACATGATAATGATGTTACATGTAAGGATGGAGGAGGGAAAAGCCTACCTGCAGCTGCAATCATACTCCTGTCAGGTGTCACTTCAAGTGAATTCACTTGCTGGAGGACAATGTTAAGAAAGTGAAAGGCTTGGTGCATCTTGGTAGCCTACTAATATACTAAAGGTACAAAGACTTTATTGGTCAAGATTTATCAAGATTTTATTGGGATTTTTGATTCTATATCCACATGAAACTTAGCTTTAACACATGCAAGTATCCACTGAGTTGATGTCAGTCGCTGGTTTGTTGTCAAACTGAATGCTGATGCTTTTGTATGACCTAACTGTTATCATAAATCATTTGATCACAACATAAATTCAGTGTCAGGTGTCGTTTGTCACAGCCGGGTGACTGTTAAACCAAGTAAGGATACAGAATCCTGGTGCTGGACTGTCCTGGTGCAGATCCCGCTGTGGGCCTGCCAGAAGCGGACAGTGTGGTCATATCCAGCCGTGGCCAGGATGACCGGGTCGCTGCCCACCGTCCCCTGGTTCACATTCATGCTTGACTGCTGACTGTCACTGCTCAGAGTGAGGCATGTATGCAACTGCGTAGAAATATACGACAGTCAGCTGCTGTACATTTCTAGTCAAATGTCAGTGAATGTGGTTAAATGTCAGCTTAAAACATAAACATTGATGAATTTATTGCCATGCTGTAGAAAATAAAGGGCACTAGTCAACTTGTACCAGCTAGCGCTAGCAAAGCAGCCGCTGTGTTAGATGACTATGCAATTCAGACAATTGTTTAAACTTTACAAGCTAACACATCGTCACTGTTACGACACTTCGCTGTGTAATAGCATTTATGGCAATTTCGACATGCTAACAGAGAAAATCTGACGTTTTGATTACCTTTAGATGTTGGTATTGACGACAATTCAGTACGTCCCCGTAATAAGTCCCCAAGCAACATACCCCTGATGGTTCAAGAGTTCCGCTTTATTCTGCCACCTACTGACTATCTTCATCATAGCAAGAAAAATAGACACAAGCTCTTCTATAAATCCTTGAATTTAAAATGTCAGAAAGATGATTTAACTCTATAGTAATTATTGAAGTGTGTGTTGCTGTTGTAAATTACATTGTAAGTGTTCTTGTTATTGAAAAAGTACCAAAAATATCAAGCTCAAGAAAACAGTTTTATATAAACTGAATAGGTATATATGGCTCTCTCAGTATATACTAACAGAGCATCACTTAACATAATGACATAATGTTTAAATTATTGTTATGCCAAAGCTCCATTTCAGACAAGGTAAAAAAAGTCATTGCATTTAGAAAACACCACATTAATTATTCACAAATAAATATATGGTATAACTGTCAAAATGTCTTATTACCTAGTGCGGCACTGTAACCCTATAAAGGGCCTTTGAGGCTTCTCTACATCCTGATGTATTGGTTGTGTTGGTTAGTCAGGTGTATCTGCACAGTGACAAATAGCAAGTGGATCTTTATATAAACATGAATAATCTTGCATTTTTCCTAAATTCTCTAAAATACTGAATTGAGCTCTGTTTCCCTCAGGTATGATTTGTGAAGAGCTATCTGATTCTTAAAAGCGATTTTACAATATAAGCAGGTGAATAATAACAGCTGTGGTTAAATAGAGACGTGATGTGGGACCATGGAGGTAAACTGAGATGGACTTCTGTTCCTTTCTCTCTATTTCCAGTAATCTGCCTCATGGTTCCACATCGCTCAAACAGGTCTTCAGTATTCAAACTTTAATCAATGAGAGGTATGACAGAATGTTAAGTACAAAGAGTAGATGCGGTTTGTATCTCACTGTGCTCATTCCACATTCATTATTAGTTATGTACTAATAAATGAATGGTTTAACTTTTAATGAACTAACTGTTGCATTATTTACAACGGTGTTTTCACTCTGGCTGCTTAACAAGTCTCTTTATGATATACTAGACAATATTTTTTGATAAATGAGCCTTTATTATTGATAAGTTAGTTTATTGACAGATCAAATGGATAACTTAGATCATTTAACAGTTTAAAAACCAAGTGAACAGTACATTTTTAATAAATAGTTCAATAAATAATTTAAATAAATAAATACTGCAGAGACATAACCACAAAACATAAAAAGCTATATGTGTAAATGAATTCTGCTCTTGTTTAACATCTCCATCGGCACATTTGATCAAAAACAGTTGCTGTCAGGTGAATATGGAAACGGTAACTGCCACAGATGTTCTTTCCTGTTCTGTCTGTGTCCGTGTGTGCTGATCACAGCCGCTGCAGCAGGGCAGACATGTGCTGTTTCACCTCTCCGGGGTCTGCCAGCGAGCAGGCCAGGACTACCCCCTTGACCCCCGTCCTCATCTTAGCGGAAGGGAGGATCTAAAACATCATGTCACATATTTTTTACAACATGTGTGATTTGTTTTTAGAGCTAATCCACAAGGTAGAGAAGGGATAGCTACCTTCACATATATTTTGCATCTCTCCAAAAGAAATTTCCACTTCATTGCAGTCCGCTCGGCATCAGTCGAACTGGTAAACTCCTCTGTCTGCAACACAAGAAGCGGAAATGTTGTTTCTCTCAGCTGAAACACAGATAAAACTTTATGTACTGAAACTGCAACTACCAGTTTACCTGAATCAGAACTGTAAAATATAAAATTTATATCTATAAAGATCCTCCATTCTTTAATCTTTTCATCCTTCCCTGCTATTTTCAATCTGTGAGACTTAATACTGAAAACATAAAGAGAATTCAGCAGTGTGTGCAGTGGCATATTATTTTCAACATGTACTGGTACTGTATGTGTCTCTCTGCTCTTACGTCCTTTAATTCCTGCACATACGAGCTACTAATTTTAGAATCGGCTTTATTTAAAGTTGTACTAACAGTGCAGCCAAGTGTCTTCTCAGCCACTGGGCCTCTCAGGGAGAAGGCATGCAGGGTGCCTGTGTGGTCTGTGAGATCCACCAGCAAGTCAAAGCCTGTGGTGGCTGAAAAGGCTTGATCCCTCCCTGGACACAACTGGTTAGCGCAGCTCAGCGTGTCCTCAGTCACCTGGAACTTACATCTGGTGCTGAGACGGAAGAGAGAACACACCATTACATTTACTCTAATATGTTCCAAACATTTAAGCAGAAAATATTAGAAGTGAGAAGAATGTATTTATTACGACAAGTGTTTGGTCATGTATCCATCTCATCTGCTTGTGTGACCTTACCACCGTGTCTTGATGACTTTTGAAACAGAAAAGTCGAGGTCCAGCTTGGAGATGAAGCTGTACGTGATGCCGAAGAAAGCCTCGGGATTCTCCTGGGCCTTCTGCTTCAGCTGATTCACTGTGTACACATCAGTGATGGAATCCACTGCAGAAACAAAAACAACAACAACACATATCCACGTCTGCAGCCTTACTGCTCGTCGATAGGAGACAAGTTGTGTTTGTCGTTGTGTCATTTGGATAATTCTGATCTGCTGGTAAATATAAATGACGTGCTTAAAAGAAGGGCAACCTGGATTATGAATCTTTTAGCCGTATCATAATCATAAATGTTCATAAATGCAATGTGATACACTTTCCTACAGTAGATCTTTATAAGGAACCTAGATTAAGGAGTGCAAATACACAGTGCACAATCTACAGTATATGATTATGAAATAAGAGCTGAGACCCAAAATACAAAGGACATTTTACCTCATGACACAGCAACACTTACTATTTCTACTATTTAGTCTGTATTTTAACCTACCAGATATATCCTCATCCTTCTCATCTTGATCAAGAGCTCCAGACTCAGACACTTCTTTAGCATAACTGAACAGCAGGCTGGCCTCCCTGGTGTCTGACAGCAAAGTATGATTGACATGGACAGGAACAAAGAGCATGTCTCACTGAAAATATTCTTGTACAGCAGGAAAATGATATATTTTGTATTACACCGTGGCTGGTTGATTTCCCAAAATACCCTTTTAAGTTGCGCTTTTGGTTAATTCCACAATAGAGCAATTAAATCAGATCCTGTGTTTTTGTAAACGTTGCTGTGATTCTCTTACCGGGATTGACGGTGATAACGGTTTTCGAGTTAACGCTTGCGGTCATGCTGTTGCGAAAGCTGTCAAAGCTAATCTTTGCATCTGCTATGAAGAGCACTTTGAATGAAGAATGAGAGTTAAAACAACAGTAAGTTATCTTAAACACAAACATGAAGTTACATCTCAAATATCCACCTCCGTGTCTCCCTTTAGTGCAGCATGTTAATAGGACATGACAGGCAGGAATAACAGTTAAATAAAGATTCATTTTGTGGCTGAGAATGAACAGCAGCTGTTAACCTTACCCGTCTCCTTGGGTATCAAAGTTTGCACGAGCTGAATGGCTTCTCTGTCCCAGCTGTGAGTGAAACGGAGGTCAGGGGAGACCGTAGTGAAAATCAAACACACATGGAGTTCAGTGGGTTAATCTAAAAGCTTGATGTCACCAAAGTCAATTTGTGCTGACGTGAAGATATATGGCGGTGAACCAAGGGCCAATAAGATGGCATATGACAAAAAAGCAACCAGCAAAGTAATAAATCTTTATTCATTTTTCAAATTAATTAACAACCGTGACGCACCAGACGAGGGGGAAGGAAGCGACGGAGTCATCAAAGAGCTTCAATTCCAGCCTCTGCCCTTTGCGCCCGTCTGAAGTGGTGAACTGTTTCTGCTCTCCGATCTGAAAACATAAACAGAATCATCTGAAGTTCCTATCACAATATCTTCCCTCCCTGTAAGAAAAAAGCAGTGACATTAAGTGCACGATCTGGCCTCTTTCTGAACCCTGAGGCCATTATGGAGAGTCGATATGTTCCAGGCAAACAACAAGCATGCCACCACATAACCACACACACACTAAACTGACACAACACAGTCCATTAGGCAATTTATAAGATATGGATTAAATAGAGAAACTCTGATATGTTGGACTGTCAAACTTCTTTTAACCAACTAAATATTTGCTGTGTGTGTCGGCGGTCATTGTCAGAAACATCCCACTTCATGCTTTTCAGGCTCCCTGCCACAGCCTCAATGACTTTTCATGACTTTTCCATGACTGATTTTCATAATGTTACATCAGACCGCGTTTTAACAACCTTTCCCTCCTTGTTAATGTTGTTTTTTCAGCTTAGCAAACTAACTGCCCATTTTCCACTATACTGGAGCTTACTGTGGAGAGAAAGAGCTGAAAAACCACCATCTAATTCAATAAGTGTGTATATTAAACTCTGGTATATTATTGCAGAGTAAACTATTTGTGAAATCTCTTATTACTTGACTTTCTCAATGAGTGTATCAGATTTCTTATTCTCTGTTTGAAGTAAGCCTCTTAAAAATCGACGATATTCTAAAAATGTCATTACCACTCTGCACTATGATATCATCTGCACCAAATACTTGTTGGACATCAGTAATGTGAGTAATACTCCTCTGCTCGCCCACCATGCAAGGATTCAAACGGATGACTGGTCACCCTTCAAAGAAATAAGTCACTGTAAGACTTATTTAACAGAACATTATTTTGTATTTCTAACACAGCTAAATGTTCTTCCTCCTGCCAATAAGAGGCTAAACATGGACAACGTAACATCACTTATATAATAACAGCACATTACAAGTCCTTTGCCTTTCTTCAGGATCAAAGAGCTTGCACAACCATCGCAGAATGTGCACACATATCAAATTCTCTCCCAAGAGTAGCATTAATAGACCAGTATACAAAGCAGAAATGTAAATAAGTGGACCAGCTGTCAGCAGAGTATGAAATTTAAAGCCCTCTTTACCGTTTACAACCCTCTTTACAATAAACTAGAGCTTTGGTCTTTTACATTTCCTCCACTGGAAAAACACACTGCTGTCGCTCCACTCTACTCAACAAAATGTATAACTACACAAAGGCATTCTGGGAAACATAAGAAAGCATGAGTAAAAATAGATGAAGAAGGTTGATGGGAATGTGAAAGAAGTTACATAAAACACTGTAAAAACAGTTTCGCGTTAAATTCTAACACTAAACACAAAGTACAGCCAAAGCTGGGGTTGACATCAGTTTTGCAGAAATTTAGTCAGGAACCAAAAATTGGACAAATTACAATTTTGACCTCAAAACGTCAATTCTTCCAATACTCGATGAGATATTTTAGTTTGGACCAAAGTGGAGGACCACCCAGCCGACTGTGATTGCCATTCGTGGAGTCATGCCTCTAGTGTGGCTAAAAAACACACACTGGACAACATTAACTGATACAAAAAAATGTTTGAGTGTATCCAGACATGCATTAACACTTCAATCCTACAAGACTTTGGCCTTAAGGCACCGTACCGATTTCACTGCCGCCAGTATATTTATCACTGTGCCGTTCAGCTTCTGCCCGTTTGCCACTATGTCTCCCAGAGAGTAGAAATCTCTGGAGTCTTTTACTGGCAGGTGGATGAGAGGCAGCAGCCTGTCGATGGTGTCCATGTCAGCGCACAGACACACCTGGGAATGGGCCTCCGTCACCAGCAGCCTGTAGAGACTGAAACAGCAGATACAGACCTATGAACCAAAGAATCCTTTATCACCATCAAGACATGACACACTGTTACATCATATTTTACACAGCATTACATTGTGTTAACCTTACTTCTCTTTAGCTATCTGAAAGCACAGCAGTGTGAGAATGACTCTAATTTGTTACCTTGGTGTTGCAGGACAAAATCTGTCCCCTTTCTCTGGGTCTTTGTTGGAAACTAAAGGATTTTCAATGATGACTGGGGAAAAAAAAAACAAACTATTTAGGCGTTTAACTGCTTACGTTCTCATTTTTAAAAAAAAAAAGTATCATTACTAAACTTAAATTTCTTAGTTTTACTTTCAATCAAGAATCTGAAGGCTTTGGAATAAAGAGGACACTGGTCATGCCGGATATGACGAAAGCTTCATTTTGGAGTATTTTGTTGAATCTGGGCACTATACTGATCACAAAATGAAAGCACTTCTGTGACATATGATACATTTTCCTTGAGAAAGTCTCCCTCACCACAGTCTCCTATATTGAAGCTGTTGGAGAGCCCGTTGATGTAACCATCATTTCCCCAGGCTGTCACATTGATGAAGAAGTCAGGCGAGTCCTTAATGGTGAAGCCAAAAGTGAATCTGTCTACACCAATATCTGAAATTCATACATATAGGCTCAGTTAGTGTTGCGGCTACACAGAAAAAATGAGAAGAAGAAAAAGAAGAGGAGAGAGAAACCGAGAGAAGTGATGTTGTTCTCCAGAAGAGGGAGCTGGTGTACAAGACACTGAGGTGTAGTGTTGATAGATGAATGTGTGTTTAAATACAACTGTTTAGCTGTAATAATGTTAGAAGTAAATTGATACCAACTTTTTCTGTCGGGGAAGCTTTTGACATCAGTTTTTCCTATGATGATGCCGACCACCCTCTGAAAAAAATAATCACAAGGGCGATGATAGTGTGCAGACTTTTATAAAGGAATTCAAGCAGTTCAACACTGCTTACAAAACAAATGCAGGAAAAACAGACCTCAAATATCCTTTTCTGTCAGCAAACTACTGTAACTACAAGAAAAGTATCCCTGGCTATCTGGTGGTGTTTTAAGGCCTGTTAGAAGAAGAGAAAGACATTTATTTGTTATAATTAGCTGAAAATCATTTTACTCACTGAATGGGAGAAGTTGGGATGCAGCTCAGAGATGGAAACGTAGGTGTGAGAGGCCATTTTCAGTCCAACTGTTGTCACATTTATAGACTCTCTATTTTGTAGAGACACAAATAAAACACAGATAGAACACTTGAGGTTTAATTCCGGGTGGATAAAACGTTTAAAGCTGTTTCCATTTTCTTAAATTAGCTGACACCATAGCTAATAAAATACTGAAATAGGCAAACTGCTTATTTAGGTTAATGCTAACGTGCTAATAGACATCACTGGGTGGATATTTATATGGGATTTCATGTATATGGTTACACAAGGGTAGAGTAACAGGTTATCTTTAGCTTTACTTACAACAAATTTTCAGTATCTTTATTTGCATGTTTACCTGTGTCCTTAGTTTTTTCTTCACAGCTTATTCAGTTTTTCGCGGCAAAGCGACAACCACTTAACTCACATGTTGCATTCAACTGCAGTCGGAAATACCACAACTCGAAGTGTGTCAAAATAAGAGGAAAATACGACCCACGTAAATTTACCTATTAAAACGTCGAACCAGGTAAAGCCCTATGGAAAATGACTAATTAAGACATCCTATGTATGTTGTTAGTATAGCTTAAAGTAAGCAAGTTATTTGAATGCTGAGTAAATGAACGTTGATGTAAAAAATGTCAGATAGCATAGACACAGCCAATGACTACAATGTCTACTTTTGACACATAAAAAAAATTAATTTATTTTAATTTAAGTAACTTACCTGCATTGTTAGCATCAAAATAAAAACAAGCACGCAAATTATAAATAACGAAAAAATACAATTTTATTTTAGCCATTGTGAGTTTAAATAATAGGTATTTTAGATCAACACACGAGGGCGTTTGGTTATCAAAAGTGTCAATTTATATTCAAGGGAAAAAATGGCGCTACAGGGCCCCCTAGCGGTCGCGGGGGCACATGCAAATACGTACATTCATTCAGTCACTTGTCCTAACATTCACAAAACAACAACCAAAAGGGGTTCATTTATACACTGCACATTGCTCATAGCCTACGAGAATTTTTTTTTATTTTTTTTATTTTTTACATAGAGCCAGGAATAAGTTCATTATATTCTACAGATATGGGCAAGGAATTCATAAGTTGAAATGATTTGCAGCACTGCTCTTGCACAGTAAAATAAAATCTTCCAAAAATGACTTCTGTCAGATGGTCAATTCCTTACTGTTTTGCAATAGGCTACAAGCTGTGTTCGATCATGTAGCAGTACATTTATGAGAAGCACATGAAGGCAAACATGCCTGTACAGAAAACTTCTTTTCAGTTCATCTAGTTGGGAAACATCTAAAGGATTTAGTTGTATTTTGATTCATTTCTTTTTGGGAAGCTATATATGAAAAGGTCTATCTATCTTTTTCCCCCCTCCATTTAAAGAAATCATATCCTGATAAATAAACAAAAACCCTAGTAAATTAAACAAAATCATTGGAATGTGACCTTTCTTTAATTTCAAACATCCACTCTATTGATTCCTCATTTGTTCAAAATATTTAGAAGATTTTACAACCTTCAGATATAATCTTCATGACAAAACACCTATACAAAGCTGTATAAAAAGATCACCTGATGTTTTGGCAGAATTTACGTGATGTTGCCTACAGTGAAATCTACAATTTCAACACATATTCAGTACAGTAAACCTTTATCCAGCTGAGCAAACACAGTGCAATGGCACCGAACAATACAACTGCTATCACTGATGGAACCATTGACTAGAAGCTGTCAAATATACACACATTCACCCTGACACACACACACACAATATTTGTACACTATATGAGTCTCCACTGTGAAAGGTATCCCTGATATTGCCCTGATAATCCATCCCAGTCATCAGTCACAGCGTGAGATTTGTGCTCAGACAGCTATGCTGAGATAAATTTGACACTTTCCTGGTTTGTTTTGATAGCACAAAGCTGTATCCGACATGTGATACCGTCTTATACACCTAAGCAGGAATCAAAAGGTGTAACAGTAAACCCATTCAGCTTTAAAGAGCTGTGTTTCTCGTCTATGATGACTAATCCTCGCGGTCGGGTGTTTGGATCGGATAACTCATCCCTGTGACTAATGTTGATTTTTTCAGGCAGTTATATTTCTGTTAATGTAATGTGTTCCTAATTTCTGACAAAAACAGTGCAGTACGGCATCCATAAAGGCATTCTACCCACCACACATTCAATTCAATTCAATTTTATTTATATAGCACCAAATCACAACACAAAGTCATCTCAGGGCACTTTTTTTTTTTTTTTTTTACACATCTTTAACACATTAACACAAAGTCAACATATTATTTCTCAGCAGACAGCCTGATGTGTAATGTTGCATCAATGTATTGACTGACTTTGTATAATGTTGTATAATGTGAAACAGGAGTGATTGAATACATTGAACATTTACTTATGCAGAGGTATCGATTTGCTATTTGCACCAGTGGCAAGCTATTCAAATGAAACTAAATTTCAAATTCTAATTTCATTAGGTTTTTCTGACTACAGTTTGTGAGTCCATTAATCACAGCCACACTGTAAAGCATCATCAGATAAATCAAGTGAAGCTTACTTTTGGTTCAATGATTTATTCATAATGAATTCACGGCCTCTGTTAATCTGTCATCAATCATACTTTGAGCCAATATTCCATGGCTTCTATCTGCATATTGTTTCTTCGAAGCGATTTTAGTTTTTCTGTGAAGACATGTCACATGAAGTCTCATTTCTCACTTCTGATGGCTTGACTGTACTCAGGACCAAACAGCAAGTACCTGAAGAGTTGGAAACACATTCACTAGAGGAATGTGCTGCGACTGGGAGGCCTCACTGCCACAGGTCGGCTCCCTCGAGGCCCTGCAGCCATCCAACCACTCCCTGACTATTAATCCATCATCTCGCTTTGTGCGTGAATGACCATGCTTATATGTGTGACATACATGTAAATGCATACAGTAGGATTATATGTTGTGTGTGTCGCTACATAGGAGCTATGACATACTATCATATTTGTGGGATGTACCGGTATGTGCAGAAGATCTATCGAAAATGAAACAAAGTCAAGCAATCAGTGGTGAGTACCTACTGTCAGGCAGCCATATTAGAGCACCTTAACACTGGCAAACTGACTGTGGTGTTTTTCACTGGGAGTTCAGTATTTTGTTAATGATTCATCCATCAGTGTTTGGTGGTGAACACATTCTACTTTTCTTTTATTCATAGAACTTACTGTTCATTCGTTTACTCAAGTACAAGTACACTATGCAAACGGCTAGCCTGGTCTGTCTAAATGTTAAAAAAAATGTATTTGACTATCAGCACCTCTAAAGTTCACGAATGAATGAATGTGCTGTATCTCATTTGTTTATTTTTTAAAAAAAAAATGAAGTGTAAAAATTAACATGTGGTTTTATGGGGGAGTTATGTGTTGGACTACTTTTTTGGCCCGGTGCAGTTTACCCATTATGTCAAACTATTCCTCAAACATTTGGGCACTGCTAATGTGATAAGATTAAGTACAAGAGACACACACGATGAAAATAAATACTCAGGTTAACAGGGCTGCCTCTTTTTAAACCTTTGACTCATAGTGCTCATAGAGACATGAGGATCAAATGTACTGGATATGAGGACAAGTTTGTACCCAAAACTACCACATTAAACTATTCACATTTATATATAGTATACCATTACAAACTGACACCCACACCCTCAACAACAATCTCTTTTTCCAGCCCTGTTATTATTACATATTCAGCGGTAAAAAGATACTGCGTACATTTGCCCAAGTACTGTAATTAAATAAAATTCTGAGGATTTTTATATATATATATATATATATATATATATATATATATATATATATATATATATATATCACTACATGGGTACATACTGTAGTTACAAGTTATTTTACAGAATATGAGCATATAAAATATTATATTAGTACATTTTGCTTCACTACTGTATATAAAAATGTCAAATTAGCTCCACCTCAACCAGCTACAACACTGAAATGCTGTTTATGATAACCCATCAGTAATAATAATTAACACCGGACTTCTTGTAATGGAGTATTTTAACATTGTGGCACTGACACTTTTATTCAAGTAAAGGACCTGAAAACTTATTCCCTTACTGTTCATATTAAACAACTGTCTACTGGACCTCCACGGTGGCACCAGACAGGAGATTTGTGGTTGGACTGCACACCCTGTATAAAACATGAGAATAGAAGAGGAAGTAAAGACATCAGTGACTGCTCAGAGGCATGGCAACACAAAGACAACACAAAGCCAAGATCAAGTCCTTTTCGAGCAGCGGGGATTGAAAGGATGTGACAGCTACAACATTTCCTTTATTGTTTTTTTCTTAGTCCAACAACAGAGCTGAACAGAACTTATGGTTTGATCGAAATGAACATTTGTAATCAGAAAGTCTAAGAACTCATGTTTACACTATATCCATATGTAACATACCAAAAAACCCTATACACAAGGGTTTTACAGTGTTGTAATTTTCGGTAGGGGAAGCGGATAGAGAAATTGCAGTATTTAGTTTGGTGAACCAAAGGGTTTTAGTTCACATGCAAGCATGCACAGATGTGTATGAGTGCACACACACATAGACAATAGGCCTATTGTTAAGAATAAAAGCCATTTCACTGTAGCTACTCCTGAAAGAGATATTCTGTGAGGATCTAATGGAACCAATCAACATTATTTTATTGAATCCGATCATTAAAGCATATTGTTCAGTATGAGCAGTACATGGTGAGCAATATCTTGGCATGGCCAAAACCTCTACATCCAAGTATAGCTTTTGCAGTTGTTGGCAGCAGCCTGCACAGTCTTTATTGGCTTCCAGAAGTGGAAGACATCCAAACTACAAGTATGTGTACACTGTAATTTCCCTGCCACCTGTGTGACTGACTATAGCTGCTGTACCGCTGGGTCTGCTCACTGCCATTGAATCCAGCTGCATGGGCTCTGCTAGAACAATGCAGTCTGTCTCCTCATCCCTGTGACCAGCGAGACGGGGGTATATGACTGCGGAGGAAACCTTAAATGATGTTAATAATGTGCCGCTGTAAAGCAGCATGAATAAAGAAATCAGTGGCATGCATGATGTCAACCATCCTTCCCATCATTATGCCATCATACTGAGGTAATGGGAGGAATACTGTGGCATTCGGTCATGTTATTGCTATGACTGCTGTTTGATGTACTAAAGGGTTTTCTTGTTTTGCAGGTAAAATGTTACAGTTAGCTAAATGTAAGACTGAAGTTAGACAGGAAACTTTACATTACATGACATAAAAATGAGGGGAAAACTGAAAAATGGAAAACTCTATTTCAATGAAATGAAACAAAAACTCTTTTCAGTTGAAGTGTATGAACATTTTTTATGTTAGAATCGAATGTAGAAATGAATGTTGTTTTGATGCAGCTGTGGTTGGGATGCTTTTATGTCACCGTCTATGCAAAACAGGTACCACCACCTACACACCTAGCTCAGGCATGTTTTCTATCTTCTTGCTGTCTACCTTGCACAATTGTGGCCTTAATCCAAATTTGCGATGCACCCATATGCAAGTTAGATTGAGTGAGGGATAGGCGACGAAATTCAATCCGTGGCATTGCTTCACAAACCTCTCAGCATCATCTGGCGCCATCATGAAGGTTGATTCAGAGATTAGCTGTGTATAGATAATGGCAAAAAAATGGATGACTATTACATTTTAAATGGAAGTATTCATACTAAACATAATTAAGGTACAGCAGCACTAACACCAGCATGACAACATGTTCATAATGACAATGCTACCATGCTGATGTTTGCAGGTATAATGTTTACCATGTTCCAGCATTTTAGTTCAGCATGTTAGCATGCTAACATCACTAAATACTAAGTAGGCTGGTGGAAATGTCCATAGTTTTCTAGATATTTGACCATAAAGCAATATTTTGGACACATTGAAACTCTGACCTCATGATGGCACTACATGAAAGGTCAGGCAATCATCAGTATTATTATAGTTCATCCAGAGAGAGACATGAATTTCTGTATCAAATTTCATTGCAATCCATCCAGTAGTTGTTGAGACATTTCATGCAAAACCAAAAATGTCAAACTGCTGGTTGCTCTGTAGGAAAAATAAAGAGATCACCAAAGTTATCCACTGTTGACCAGGAATATCTGTAGTAAAATTTGCCCATCCACCTTGTTGATAAGATATATTACTAGATAAGACTTTGACCTGCTGGTGGCACTACATTAAATTTAGGGGATCAAAAAGTCATTAGGATTCACCCTCTTGTACAATGGATATCTGTAACAAATGTCGCAGCATCCAATAGTTTTTGAAATACAGTCAGAGTCACAGTGGTGGACAGACCAACTGACAGACTGACATTGCCATGCATACAACCACACTGCTTCTGTGGCTGAAAACACAGTAATCTAGGGCTGCAACTACTGATTATTTTCATTAATCTGTCAAGTATCGATTAATCTGTCGAGTTTTCTCTATTACTTGATTAGTTGTTTGGTCTATAAAATGTCAGAAAATGTTGAAAACTATCCTACACTGTTTCCCAAAGCCCACGGTGATGTCCTCAGATGTTTTCTTTTTGTCACAACCAACAGTCCACACCCAAAAAAGTTCAGTTAACCAATTATAGAAGACTAAACAAACCAGAAAATAATCATATTTGAGAAGCCGGATTCAGAAAACTTTCTCAAGCTGAACATAACAGTTACAGATTGTATGGCTGCAGTGGGAAAAAACTGGATCTAAAAGAAAAAGGAAAGTTTTTCATTCAAATTTATATGTTTTGTTCGTGTATAATACTTTCTGAGTAGACACTCAGGCACACACATGCAAACTTTTTATCCACTCAGATAGCGTGATATACTGCAACTGTCAATGTAATGTTACCCAGAGACATTTCCATCCATTCATCATCTTTACTGTGGAAAGACCCTGAGCCCCATATTTCAGCAACATCAAAGCCCATCCTGCTGTCCCACTCTATCACAAACATCTTCACAACGTCCACTGTTTAGGCAGTTCTCCTCTGACAAGCCCTGACAGAAATGTCTTGCTCCAGATTTGACCCCAAGTGTCTTTTTCATGAAATTTTAAAATCTCTGAAGTGTTTTTTCCCCCCTCAAATGAGGGGAGAAACACATTTCTTCAATTATTGCTGAGTGATATATGAAACAGAAGCTTCCATTTCTTTGCCGCATGTGTTCCACTGAACAATGAAATCATTATATTCTGGACCATCGCCCCTAAAAATGGCACAAAGCAGGACACGGTTTCACGCTATTTGACAATAATGGCATTTATGAGCTGATTGTAAAATCATTTCAGTGTTGCTTTGTTTAGGTGCTGATTTTATAGCATATGGGACTGATGTTCTGCGTGAAGCGTCATCTGCAAGGCCTCAACATATGCAGCTAAACTGTTTTTCTAGTATTTAAAATGGGACATAGTTTCATTAGAGAATGAAACATGCAATGTTTAAATCACAGTGACATCAAGTCTAGTAAAGTGCTTACTGTTTGGAATATAAAACTCATGATGGACTTATTGTAGAACTTCTACTTTCCAAAGAGTACCATATTTGGACATGAATCATTTGTGCTTTTTTTTTTTTTTTTTTTTTTTTTTTTTTAAAGTGGATTGAAGACACTTAGGATGGTTTTTTGTACTCTAATTTACTGGTGCCATGGTTAGAAATGCTTTGCTGGAAGAATCTCATGGTAACAATGTAAAACAAAACATGAATTATCAGTTCTGTATGCATCTACTGTATGTTGTTCATGTTCAGTGTGCGGTTGTAACAGTGTCTCCATTTTGTCTCTCTTTGTTTTTGCCTTTGGCTGTATCAAAATATGTATTATAAAATACAGATTCATACGCACATGATCACTGTTTACCAAAGAATTTAATGTGCAGAACAACTGAGACAACCAGATCCATTGAGATTCTGATTTCTGGGGGTCTCCAACATAAGCAGAGATACATCAGTTATTTTTCCTTTTAACAGAAAGCTCCACAGAGGATGTGGAGGAGAGTCATTAGGTTTCTCTGTTGCTCAACTGATGTATCACATCAGTCAGAAAACCCATTAATCTACCAGAAGTATCACAGCCTGTATATGTATCTCATCTATATTTTTTTTAGATCATCCACTCCACTTTCCACTGACCCAGACACTGGATGTGAGAGCCAAAAAAAGGTTTGAAATATTAACACCTATTGAAAATGGAACATAATTCCTGCCAAAGAGAAGCAGACAGACATAGATGTAATTGACAAAGTTGAGTTCATTTTTTTAATGCAAATGCAATGAACCGCTACTGCTTGCACTTCATTCCCAAGAATAACGGAGGGAAAAATTTTTTTCTCTATTTTCAAAGGAATTGTTTAACATGATTTGCTTTCTTGAGTAGAGTTTAATGAGAAATAGAAAGTTACAGTTATGAGAAAGTTATCTTAGTTTAGTTTAGCATAAAGGCTGTATGTCGGCATGCATTTTGTACAGCTTAAAATTGCTGGCTGTAGCTTCATATTCAAAGCATATGGTTGGCGATTTTCAATATTTTTCTTATTGTCAGCACTCATGTGCAGAGCCAAATCAGCAATGAATCGATCTACTTACAAGTATTGTGTGTGTATCCAAAGCCTGGCATATATTATTCCTCTGTGCCGTAGAGCTCCCTTATTGTCCAAAAACTATCAAAAACACGTCAGTTAGCCACACCGTTGCACTGGGTGACGTGTTCCTTTGCCAGAAAGAGCATGGGCATGTTAGTTTGTTTAAAAATAACAGTGGTCATATTTTCAATGTCTGGAGAGTAGTTCTGTGTATGGCAGATATGACTATCACAACCTTTTCACTAATGTTATTTACAGTGTGCAATGTAATACAAAGTCAAGAGGCTGTGTTATCTGATATGTGATATATGTGATATGTGCAGCAAGCTAGTAAAGTTCCGTAAACGGAACCATGTTTCCATGCATGCACAGTGGTGTCTGCTTTACAGAGAACTACTCTCTGGGGATTGAAAACATGAGTGCTGTTACTAGTCTTTGGAGCTGTTTCTAGACAAGGAACATATCACCCAGTGCAATGATGTGGCTCATTTACATGTTTTTAATAGTTTTTGACAACGGAGGTCTACAGCACAGAGGAATAAGATATATCAAGCTTTGGATTCACACATAATACTTGTAAGTAGGATGAGTTCATTGTTGGTTTGGCTCTCCACATGAGATTCGAATAAGAAAAATATAGAAAATCGGCAGCTTTATCCTTTAATGGACGCATAAGTGTATCTCTCAAAATTTCCAACTATTCCTTTAAGTCACTAGATCCTTCCAGAAATTTAGCTGAAACTAGTAATCTGAGCTATGTTGCAGCACTGTGTGTTTGCTAAAATGGAAGTACAAATCGTATTTAATACGACTGTAAGACAGATCCAGAAAAGAAGAGAAGAAATGCATTAAAGGCAGACTTTTACAATGCCACTGCAGAAATGAGTCCTGCATTGCAGCTCTGCACTGATGCATTAGACGTCTGTAAGAGTGAGCCATGTTGCTCTTAACCCGTATCCTACTAGATGTCACGTAGGCCTTCTTCAAACCAAACTGCCATTAGAGGGAAAAGGCTCCGTCTCATCTGTCTCTCTCAGTGCTCTCTCCTTGGGATGGTACTAACATCACATATGGAAGACATCACGCTGTTACAGAGCAGCTCTTCTCACCAAGCACTAATAACAGTGTGGCTATGGGTTTAATAAAAAGGAATGGAACGAATTATGGACCCATCCCAGCCAGGGCCATCATGTACTGCAGTGCATTAGCTTGGCTTCGGCAGCTATTCCAGACCAGCAGAGACTGGGAGGGATGACAGAGTGAGAGAGAGAGAGAGAGAGAGAGGGGGAATGTGACTGGGAAGGGCCAGGCTTCCCAGCAATAACCAGTCAGGCTCTTGGGTTGGATGCTGTGGTGAAGAGGGAGAACACACAGAGAGAGTAAGCCTGTGTGCAGCACAGAAACAGGCTCTGCCCGGGGTAATGGAACGTCAACCTCAGTTTGACAATGAATGTTAAGTTGAGTTTTGATTAAAATGGAAGTAAGGGTATTCCGTGCTCAGCTAAATGAGGGAATAAATAGGAACACAGGGAGTCTCTGGAGATTTAACAGACGGGAACCCACTGAGAGTGAGAGGAAAACAGAAAGATGTAGAGCCACAGGAATGTAAAACTGGAGAGAGAACATACTAAAGTCTAATTAATTGACTTGCTTAATGAGTAAGTAAGTGACCTAAAATAATAGCCTAAATGAAGTAAAGACCGGCTTTTACTCATTGCCTTTACATCAAGTCTCTTGGATTCCATTGAGGCAAAGGTTCCCAGCCTCAAATGGGTCGCAAGATAAATCTAAGCAGTCATACAACGAATAATACAATACATACTATATTAAACATGATGTGGACTCACAAGTTTTAAGGGGATACAGGCCGAAAAGGTTTGGAACCACTGCTTTAGGGTAGTAGAGCATAGGGTAGTAAAGATCCATTGAATTCACAGTAAGTATGAGGCATACATATTTTCATCTTGTATTTTTCTAAATCTGCAGCAACATGCCATTTACACATATGGTTGAAACAGGACACACGCTCGAAATATGTGTGTGTATAAATGGACTGTTAATTTTTTATTTTTTTTTAAAAAGGAATGCATGAAAAACCTTCTTTGGATGAATAATATTTTATTAAATGTTCTTAATTAATCACAACTAAACATGGTGGATAAACTAGTAATTAAGATAAAATCAATAAATACACATAAAGAAAAAACATTGAATTTTTTTTTTTTTAAAAGGGAAACACTACAAGCTATTTGATGTTTCTGTCTTAGGGCATAAAAAAAATCAATGATTGTTCAGCTTACTCATTTTCAATTTGAAATAATACTCAATATACCAGTTTTGTTACTAACTTCATGTAATAATTGGCTCAACCCATCAGTGGTAACAAAATATCAATAACACTTCACAAAATACTACAATAACAATGCAGGAAATACCAGTTGAATAAATCTGGTAGAAGTATTAAGGCAAATATCCTGTTAAAAGTCTATATTCAGTGAAGCAGAGGTTCTATTTGGCTGCTTTCTGTAGAATGGAATATATGACCATGATCAGTGAAATGTTCTTTCTCACCACATTACACAGTTTTGCATTTTGATTTTGTTTTTTGCCAGCAAATCTGGCAGCACTTATCCATCCTCTTTGTTCTCTTTTGTGGTGACTGTCGCACATTTATTGAGACAGACATATTGCTATATTGAACATAATATGGCTCACTTGTGAAGCTGCCTTTTGAACTGTGATTTAAAAGAACTGCTGCCTTGTCCAACATCTCATGTCAGGTAGGTCACTTCAGGAATAGTCAAACATAGATGTATTTTATTTTTATTTTATTTTATTTGACAGAGTTTTCTTTGCCACTTGCAGGGAGCCTCACCCTGACATTTCACCTCTCGTGGGTGTCTCAACCTCTACTGAGACCACCTCGGAGTTTAACCCCAGCGATCGCCATCTTAACGACAGCGCTGCCTTTTGTCTATTTATATAAATGTAAAAAGTCAATCAAGCTTGATTAAGAGAGTTGCAGAGCAGATGAAGACACAAGTGGACCAGTTGGCAGTGAAAGTGGGTGCCGGTTCTTCATGGGTGGGCAAGTAAGGGTGCGACCCTTGCCTCTGTATGCAGTGACATGTTTGTGCTTAGATCAGCTGCCAGCGCAGGAGATGACAGGTTAGTTCAGACCTACAGCATGGAGGGAATCCTAATGGCTCCATCAGGACAAGTGCACTTTCTGTTATTACATTTCATCTTCTGAATTTGACCTACATGTCACCATGATTGAGTCTATGAGGGTAGCAGACTTATATTTGGCCCGTGACTGTCTGGTCTTGGTTATTTTGGAGCTTAAATTCAGCAATTTTGCTACTGTCTCCCTCAGACTTTTTACTGCATTTGGTCACTTGATACTGACCTCCACGCCAGCTCACCGTCTCTGTCTGTCTTTAAAATGGGTCTGTTTTATTGAACCTACACAGACGTCTGTTATATTTAGATTAGAAGACACCACCTCGCCTGATTTGCTTCCCACTGCTCTCTCTTTGGGACATTTATTTTGACCTCTAAGTCGTTTCCCCCTTCACTGTCAATGACGTTATACTCTGGACCACCAAAGTTGGACTTCTGGTATTTCACTCTGGTTGCAGGATTACAGTACATACCTATATGTAAGAATAATTACATCAGGAAGGATTTTAAAAAGCTGCTCAGTGCTGTTTGCTGAATTGGTGAAAGAAAATGCGACTGTACACTGTTTAGATGATAAAATGACACAGGGAGTGAAGTTGTAAAGTCACTTACTGTGGTATAAAAGAAGCATTTCTTCCTATTCGCAACTTGAAAGCTAATTCATCCTTCAAATACCATTTGGGAAATTTCCCTGCAAGTTTATTTTTCAATAACAACTGATATATGTGTAAATGGGGAGTCATTCATGAATAAGTGCCAGCGCATTCCTGATATTAACAACATAGTCACTGTGTAATTGATTTCCTTTAGGCCTCATGACTACACCAGTGTGTCAGACTGATCAACGCCGGCGAGCTGTAGCTGGCAGAGTGCCTGCTAAGAATGCAATGGCATGTCAAGTTGGGCAAAGATAAATTTGTGTTGTAAAAAAAGTATATTAACTCAGACACACATGCATGCATGGGCGGCTGCAGGGAAGCCATGTACACGCACGCACACACAGACATAAAATCGCAAACATCTGCTCACCATCCTTGTAATTGTGGCTCCATCAATATCATATTACCTGTTCCTTTAGCTGCCTATTGATCATGCCTGCAGTGGCTGTTCATGTGCTGGTTACGATGTGCTCTATTACCTGTGTGTTAGTGTCAGCCTCAGTGTCAGACCAGGGTGATTGGGACTGAGTGTGCATGTTGGGTTCAGTGTATGGGTGGGAGGTGGGCTGATTACGGTTGTCCAGGCTGCTCATTGATCTCTGGGAATGTGAAGTGTCTCTAGTACAGATGGATGCCTTATGGCGCATGGAGCATGTTATAGTGGCCTGCATAGGATGTATGGATTAGGTTTTGACCAGTATGGATTTCTAAAGGCTGATACTAAAAGTGATGGTTTTGTTTTGAAATTACTATTAATTTCAGAGATGTACTGTATAAATTGTCCATTCAAATGCTAAAAAAAACATTATAATGCACACTCAATAGTTCACTATATGGTGAGCAGTAAATTGAGATTTTAGACATTTATAACAACCATTATTATTGTGCCATCATTGGCATGTACAGAATTGCATAATAAAGCATTAATATGTTCAGCAAAGGTGAAGAATTGCATTTCAAGACTAAGGGTGTTTACAACTCTGCAGTGTAGTTAGTTAACTGTGGTTCAAGTCAGTGGATGAGTGGGTAAACTTGTTGTGTTTTTCCTGCTGGTTTGGTTTCTTTTCACACAGAAAAAAAACCTCCGCTTATTGGTCACTGGGGTGAGAGCAAGAATGTAAACACAGGAAGAAGGTCCCGAAAAAGGTCCTCTCGGTAAATGCAGTGTACTTTGTTGTGCCAGTTCAGGTCAGATTGTGATTCACTCTTTGGGTAGCTGCTAGTTTTGTTCATCTGTATCTCAGTATTCAAAGTGCACCTGGCTACAGGAGCCATTTAGTTCAAACTTGCAGAGTACACCTAGTAATTGGGTCTGATCGAGGTGGGATCATGTTCCCACTGCAAACTCGCTCCAGAGTTCCTTTGGGACCAGATGAAGACCACTTTCTCAAAGCATCTCAGTACAGTTGAGTACAATTGCTGTGTTCAGCAATCTTCTGCCTAAATGAACCATACGAAAAGGGAAAACAAACAATTTCCAATTCAACCAAACAACGCATGTTTGAAAATGCCCTTTGGGACAGTAGTGCTTTGAGCTAAATGCTAACAACATCATGCTAACAAGCTGCTGTTTAGCAGGTTAATGTTTTATGGCTCTGGGGAGTGTGAATATAAATGATTATTTTTCTTTTGAAAAGATAGAAGATCAGACAAAGTGAGGCATTTGTCATGACTTCTTCAAGATGCTGATTGAGTAAAATAAAATCTGAACCTATCACTGTCATCCTTCATTGGATGACAGTGGCCCAATTTTGGTTCTGTATATCTATCAGGAACAGTATAGCCTATTTATGTCTGTTTCCAAGAAGTGAAGCTTCACCTCCAGACAAGACCAGACTTGCGGGTCTGTAATGTATCTTTAAGTATACAAATGTGGAACATTTGCTGCTGTGATTATTTCCCTTATTTAAACATTTCTGGGCCTACTGATGAATTAGACGTCTGAGCCGTGCATGAGGTGCATCGGAGCAGTCATTTCATATAATTAAAAAGTGACGATATCAGTGGTAATGTTTGTCTTTCCAACCTTTTCTCATCGGCTGAGTTCTACTTAAAGTCATTGGAATTAATGGCAAAAATAATGGATATGTAATTTTTCTCATTGTTAATTTCTGGTTTGTCTTTTCCCCCAAAACCATAGGATGTCAGTCTGATGTCTGACCATCTGCCGCATAGTGACAGAAATGGTAAAATCTGAAGTGTATGGCTATTATGGTCGGAAAACAATATGATATTCTGAAGCAGATGAAGAGTAATTATGACTATACTGTCAGTGCATTCATATCATATAATTTTTTTTACTGATGATTTAAATTGTGGATGATAACCACATCTGTTTATAGTTAGAGTTTGTGATCTTCTATCTTAGCTTGTGAAAGAAATATGGAAATTTATGTGTGTGGTCAACAATTTCTATTTTTCTTGGGACCTCTTGTCTCATTTCTCTCCCTGGTGTTGAAGGCCTGACCTGGACACTGGACTCATTCCCTCTTTCTCCATCTCTGTCTATTTTCTCTCATCTCATTTTTTTGTTTTTGCTCTTCTCTCTATCTCTGCATCTCTTCACCCTCTCTGCAGCACAACTAGCTTCTGTAAATCTGTGGGATGGTGTGTGTGTCTTTTCTTATGTGTGTGTATGTGACATGCTTCTTATTGAACACTGAACATAAATCTCTGACCTCCTCACAGCCTCTCAGTAAAGCGCCCTGATACTAAATAATGAGACTGAGGGAGGTGATCTGGTCCTCTGTCAGGCCCCCGGGGGATGAGATGTGATATTGTTCCCATCTCTGGCTCCAAAGAGGGAATTAAGTGTAGCCTGGCTCCCAGCAGTACACAGGAAGAGGACACAGTCCAATCTGCCTGGGTAATCACTAGATAATAAAGCTTGATGATCTTTTCTCATTGCGACGGATAACATTTGCTTAGACTGAGCTACTGACATTCAGTGAGGACACAGTGAGTTAGCATAAATAAACATTGACTAATGTGCAATTTTGAGAGGGTAAAAACAATATGTATCTAAAAAATTTAGACTTATTTTTACACAATTTTAGACTTATTTCTATTGTGGTCCTCGATGGAGGCAAGAGACATGCACTTGAAGATGAATGAAAGCATAACGTAGAAAGCATGCTGTTTATATTCACTTCCTGGAGACTTATCCTAACCATTACTTGCCTAACCCTAATCCTACCCTGCCCTTAAACTTCACCCTAAAATGTAATAATTTATGTTGCTCGCTTTTTGACTTCAAAAGGGATGTGAGTCCCCACATGTGACTGTGTAGATTAATGTCCCCACAACATTAGTAATACATGGTACACACACACACACACACACACACACACAGACTAAAAAAGTAGAAGATAAAGAAAAGAGTAGAGCTCTTAAAGCAGTGTAACTGTCCCACTTATTTAATTTAAATAACAGGCCAATAAAAACATCAACAATTGAACAAATTAATTTATTAAAAATGACAACTAAAATAAATGCTGTTTAACTACTGTCAGGAATTGCTCTGTTAATTCTGTAATGTAGAACATAATTTTTCATATATTGCCAATATTAAATTCTTATTTTTTTAAGTGACTAAATAAAAAAAAGAAGTGTCTGCAAACTAATACATCAGTCTGAGCAGTCTGCCAGGACAAACATGTTGGTTAGATTACCTCACAGTGTGCTTTATAACATGCAGACAAAGTTACAAATCACGGATCACTTGCCTAATAAACTGAAAAGAACTACAGAAGAACAGCAACATCAGCTTTAATAATATTGATGAAAAGGCTTTAAAAAAAAAAAAAAAAAAAAGTTATTTTGTGTTTCCACATGAGCTGCATTCTGCTTTTCCTCTCTGCATCGTCCCTCAGGCAGGCCTGAAAGACGATCATGTCCCTGAAGACGTTCTCCTTCTCCTCAACGGGAGCGAGAGGAAACTCCATCTGACCTAAGTGAGCCTTCAGAGAGGGACTCCAGTGTACAAGAGGAGACCTGACTCCCCAGACATCTGTTATGTGGAATGGCATCTAATTTACCTTTCGGTGCAGAGGGAAAAACAAAGGACAAGAGGGGGAGGGAGGGAAGACTAGAACAGAGGTCTGTATGTATGTGTGTGTCAGAGTGTGTCTTTGCTACTGTCATTGCATGCGTGCACATCTGAGTTAAAGCTCATGGGATTTTATTTGAATCTACGTCCATTTTACATTTGCTGTTTCAATCACTCCAGGAAAAACTGTAGCGCAGAGGAAGGATTTTATGTTCCCTGTCTGGAATGAATGAGAAGTAGAGATGATACCTGGCACAGAGAAACAAAAGAAATCCCGGCAACAGTCAACAAAGGATAGTTCACGGAAGAAGACATCACTGTTTGATATACAGTGCAGAAACACAACTGCAAAGAGCACTTGCCATCAGATACAGTATCAAAAAAAGAAGCATGCACCAACAGAGATAGCACCATTATAACTTAAATGTGTTTTGCAGTGTGTGTAAAAAGCGACTGAAAAAAAGTCTCTCATGTGTGAGTTTGAGGGAGTAGACTGTTGGATTGTCCGAGCACAGTATTCAGAAACAGCTGTGTAATGGCAGGTCCTTCACACAGAGTTACACACAGGCTGGTGAACACTGAGTTAACTATAGGGGGGAAGAAAAGTGAGCAGGTGAGCTGGGGGGTTGTTCTAGGTTCTTCTGTGAAAAGTCTTGCATTTATTCAACTCCACTGTCAAGATAATTTTAATTAAATGTTTAAAATAAAGTGTGCTTAAACTCAATGTTAAACTAAATAAAATATGACTTAAAATAAAACATTCTATATTGGTTATTTCTAAGATTTATAAAATACATGTATTTTTAGTTGTTTTAAGGTCTCAAGGTTTTTCCATCTTGTCTGGATCAAACTGATCATGTCAAATATTTTACATATAATTAAGAATATTATAATTATCTCTCTTAATGCATTCTGCCTTTTACATATCTAATCTAGATTTTTGTAATGATCAATAAATCATTAATAATTAATAACCATAGTTCATTATCAAAAATAACTGCATATTCTCAGTAGGACACTATAGCCTGTCTCTAAGAATTTGTCTGGTTCATGAGTTTGACATGCACTTTTAGGGTCAAAGGTCATCCATAGACATCCACTCAGGGGTCAGCTTCATTAGGTGTTAATGATCCTCCCTGAGGGCAAGTTGTCGGCTGTGCTCTCCTCCTCCTCCCTCTTTTCTTTACTCAGCCGTTTATTTCATATATATATATATATATATATATATATATATATATATATATATATATATATATATATATATTTACAGTGACAACCTGTTCCCTTACATCATTAACAAAGCATATTGAATCTTTTTTTTAATATGTTCATCTGGCTGTTTCTCCACTTTCTCTTTCTCCTTCGTCGCACTGAAACATTAATTATATTAAATCTCTTTTTAAATACGTTCATCTGGCTGATACTCCACTTTCTCTTTCTCCTTCCTTGCTCCTTCCTAAATGACTGAACCACCAAACATCTTGGATCCAAAACAACACAAAACCTCATTGAACTGGCTCTGCTGAACATATGGTGAAATCAATGAGAGGGCCCATTCATTAAGCAAACTGTCATTGGAAGGCTGTTCAAATGGAAAATAGCACATACAAGCATGTAACACGGGAAACTTGGATATATTCCCAGTGTTTTCTAATTAATGTATGATACATGTCTTTGTTCCTCCATTGATCTACTAATTAGAGAGGAAGCATGGGTGCAAATCTTCTTCGCTTTGTTACAGGAATGTGGCTTTTGCAGCCAGAACCAAGTGCCTCCTAATTTGAGGCTTGCCTGTCAAAGTAGAGAAGACCTCATATTAAACCAATCACAGGATGTATGATTTGGCATCCAGTCAGGCAGTTGCGATAAACAGACAACAGCAGAACCGAGGAGTTGAAGGACACTTTTTGATCTTTAAGGCTTTGATTCCAGTTCCCTTTTGAGCTGGCCTGACCGCGTTCTTGTTAGCAGCATACAGCACAAGAAGTCTTCTGGCTCGCCAGAGCTGGGCCTCTAGTTCAATCACTATGCTGCCAATGCTTTCCCTTAAGGGTGTGTTACAGATGATTAGCAGAAATTGTGCTTGATCCCCCCCATTTTTTGATGTTACTTTGGTGCGTGTTTTGATGCATGCTGGCCAAGAATCCCTCAACTTTTGACAGATGTAACGTAATAATTATCAGAGAATTGTTTCAACCTGTGGCCAGTTTGAAAGACTCAATGTCCAGTGGTAAATCCTGAGATAGATCCCTTGTTTCCTGACCAGCAGTGATGACGAAATGGAAGAGCTGGACAGTTAGCTCTCAGCTCCAAGGATTTACCCAAATCAGAAAAGCATGAGACAAAATGTAGCATGTTAATAAAGAGTGTTGAGAATGATAGAGTTAAGGTGTCAGACTCATGTCAGCATGTGTGGCTGCAGACTCTCTGTTCCTCACACTTCCATACTTTGAGGTCAAAGGGCAACAGATGACTCCTCTATCAAATGACCACCAGGACACACCCCATCCTCCATTAGGCAGTTGTTTCATTAAATCTATGAATAATTTCAGGTTATGTTACACTGAGGCAGATTGATGTATTATTTTATAGTTTATTGAAATCCACAATCTGGCAAATCACAAGGGATCATACATAATAATGTCACATGAAGGTTTTCTCCCTGAGCAATTTCCTCAATAATTACCAATTTAGCTCTATAATTCACAGTAAATGAGTCAATTACATGAAGACAGCAACAGATGAATGACTCTCCCCTCATCAGTCTGGGAATAACCTTCTGTATATGAGAGGGTCAAATGACCATAGGTGACCACGGTGGTGGAATGCATTTTGAACTCTGACCTCTTGAGCAGACCAGTGGACTGATCCTGACCTCCACAGAGAAGTCGTGGAGTGTAGCAGTGACCGGTGACCAGTTGCTCAAGTCACTTCAGGAGTGAAAGGAGATGTTTGGGTCACTTAAGGGAAATGTGGACAGTAGATGGGCTGTGTGTGAGAACAGGAAAGGCTTGTTTTCAGCTTGGTTATAGGGAATTTTTGTGCTTATTCAGTAGGTTTAGGGAGAGAAGCATGATTTGGTTAACCTATTGAGGAGCCTGATGCCCTTCAGCTGATAATTAAAGATTTCATAGAACATAGCAAGCTTTCACTCTATTACATGAGCACATTATCTCAATTATAACCAAGATTTTACTGTGCTCTGCTTCTCGTTCATTCTCGCCTTAATTCAACTTAATAATCACTCTAGGGATGGCAAAGTTACTCTGGCAGTCGGTTGATCCACCACTTTGGTCCAGACTGGAATATTGCAAGAACTACTGGATGGATTATGATGAAGGTTTCTACAGACATTAATGCTTCCCAGAGGATGAATCACTTTGACTTTGGTGCTCCACTGATTTTTTCCTGTAGCGACACCAGGAGGTTGACAGTTTTGGCTTTTAGTCAAGTATCTTGGCAACTGTTGGATGGATTGTCGTAAAATTAGGTACAGATGTCCATAGTGCCAAGAGGATGTTCAAACTAATGCTGATATATATGAAAAAGAATGTGTTGTCAGGATTTTTCCCTGATTTCAGGCAAATGTCTTCAATGTGTATGAATCTGATAATACTGGTTTCACATTATTTTGTGGATGGGGAAATTGGAACCTGATTATTATACATGATGTATGATAATATTAAAGTCAGTAGGCTACTGCATGTTAAAACCACTAGCTCGATGGCAATCATGTGCCCATAAAACAGATTAAAGTAGGGTTCTTATTCCATTGGTATTTCAAAGTGGATGGTGAAATTTTGTCAAATACACTTAACATAACACGCAGTAGGCATTGCAGTAAGCTGTGTAAGCACCTGGAAAGTGTTGTGGTTTCTGTAACTTACCCCTGGCCTCCAGCTGCTCCATGCCTGACCAAACTCATCCAGTGCCCTGTAAGCTGGCTGGCAGACTGGCAGGCACTCCTCAATCAGCCATTCTCCTCCCGCCTGACTGAGGACACTTGACCTCCTCAATAAGGGTCACCAGTCACTTGTATTGGGGTGAAAGGATCTGAAGGGGTGACATTTGCCCATCCATCCCGATATCCGGGTTGTGGTCTAATCCAAGCGTGTTTGGATCTTATGCACCCTCTGTGTGGCCAGACGCTCACATGAACCATTGACAGGAGGGTCATTGTGTGAGTGACACAGCAATGTATCAGGAATGGAGCCGGGGCTTTTTGGATAAAGGCTTGTTCTGAAGACCTGCAGCTGAACCATCTTGTTTGCATATCAATACCTTCAGGCCTGAATAACTTCAGTCAGCTGATGAATGAGAGATTTGCTGCTATCTCAGGTCTCAGGGCTCTCTGGTGCAGAGAGAAGTATAAAGAAAACTTTTCAGCAGCGGGAAACTTGACGACATAGCTGGCTGGTTCCCTTTACGCACTCCTTGCTCATGAATGGGGTTGTGTGACTTGAGGATAATCTGTAACTGAAGAGTATGCAGAGTGGAAAATGAACACCACCCACCTATGAAATGCTAGTTTAGTAAAAGTTTTGGTAAAAGTTTCCTAAAAGGTAACTGTCATTTTGAGCCTATTCTGAAAATGTACTTGGCTGTGAAAGTGGCTGCTGAGTTATAAAAAATAAAAAAGTAACTTTTCTTGGCTTGATGTTGGTATAGTCAGTTTTCTGATTTATTTTTGTTTTTAGCCATGCTAGCAGTGTAATATACTGAAATATCTTGACAACTGAAATTTTGCACAGGTATTTATGGTCCTCAGAGAATGAAACTTACTGATTTGATGATCCCTTAATTTTTCATCATCAAGTGCCATCATGTGAAAATTTTATATTTGTTTGAATTGGTTTATGAACAAATATGTGCAAAACTAATGACATTCATATCAACCTCTGCTGTAGCCTACTTTGTTTTTAGTGCCACTTAGCAAATGTTAGCATGCTAACACGTTAGACTAATATGGTGAACATGGTAAAAAATTATACCTGGTCAAAATCAGTATGTTAGCATTGTCATAGTGGTCATGTGAGCTTTCTTAGGTGAGCAGTAAGCGCAAAGCACCAACGTGCCTACATAGGTTGATAGCATAGCTGTAGACTTTTGGTCTTGTTGCTGTTTTAATTAACATAATTTTTTTTTTATACAAAAGCCTGTAAATTTGCCATTGGGATTCCATTTTTTCTACTGTGCTTGATTTTACTGCTTTGCAAGCTCTCTGTGGATGTACCAGTTGGGAACTAGTGACCAGAGAATTGAATCAAATTGATGGTATATCACTGATTTGTAATGAAATGAAATAAGAACTTTGACAATAATGAGAAAGTAGATGGATGGAACAGAAACCTCATAGTGACTGTGTATCCCTGACAAGATTGAAATCATACCCTGGTATAGCATCTGTGTATTTGTGTTTAGGCCCTGAATCGATTACAGATGTATGGAAGATATATCAAGTGTTAAATAATATTTTACAAATGTATGATAGCGACCCATGCTCGACCCCTGAGCTAAATCAAAGTGACAGTGGGACATGGTACGTATAAGCACATATCCCTGCCACCTATAAAGTAAACAGGCCGTTATTGATCTGGACTATCTCCCTTCAGTGGAGGTCCCAGAGGTTGAGAATGCAATATTAATGGATCAAGGGGGAGTAGTTGTGTGTGTGTTTATTTGTGTGTGTGTGTGTGTGTGTGTGTGTGTGTGTGTGTGTGTGTGTGTGTGTGTGTGTGTGTGTGTGTGCATGTGTGACAGCATGCATATGTGAGCATAGCTCATGCAGGGCGACTCCATTAACCAGCCTGGTGGTAGCAGTCAGCAGTTTATGGCGACCAGGCTCACAGGTCAAGGGGGAGTGACGAGGTCAAAGATTGCCATCCCCAAAAGGTCTCCAATCACCCCAGTGAATTGATTGCTTACACATCAGAAAAGCCAGTCCAACGTTAGCTTCAAATTTAGCTCCAGATGCCTGCAGCTGACTGCCAAAGATTGACCACTCACTCACTCACAAAGGAATAGTTTAACATTTTGGGAAATGCCCTTATTTACTTCCTTGCTGAGAGATATATAAGAAGATTGATACCACAGATATGAAAGAGGTGTTGACCTCTCATCTAACTCTCAACAATAAAGTGATTATTTCCAAAATGGTCTATGCCTTTAAGGTTAACTGTTGAAAGGCAAAGTATTATTTATTATATAACAATCCTTGATATAGTCTATGTTAAAAAGTGATTTATGCAGCTTGTTTAACACTTGATTTTATAAATAGTTGAAAGGGAAAGGTTAATGTGACAATCCACAACATTTTCATATACTGTAGATGCTAGTTCATCACTTGAAATAACACAATAATGATTAACTACATTTTCTTTTTGTAATCATCCAGAGCCTGGTATGTCTCTCTTTGGACAAAAAAAAAATCATCTGCCCCACAGATGTATTTTGTATTCCCGAGAGCAGCACTATCAATTTGTTTGGAACAAATACAAAAAGGATGAACAAAGTACTTCTCAGACATGCAGTTCAAAAATAAGCACAAAACACATGTTTCAGAATAAAAGTTTTAGTCAGAATTTCAGCAGAATTTCAAATACAAAAGTCTCAGAGAAAACATCTCAACAATAGCTTGTCAACTTATAAATTAGCATTTTAGAAATATACAGTTGCATGTTAAGTACCATTTGTGGAGGTGAGTGTTGATCACATGAAGTTGAAAACAATCACAGATACAGGTGTGGTGAGCATTTCAAATAGCATTATACTGGCAACATAAATAATAGCAAATTTACAGCACATAGTCAACTGTGTTTTTACACTTGTACCTTTGGCATCAGTACCAGGTTTACTCCTGCAGTTTTCTACTTTATTTTCTTTTTTATGAAATTAAAAGACAATCCAGAATAGGAGATTGAATTGTATGAACTGAAGAGAAAAGAACTAACTGCATATAATGTATAAACATTTCAGATTATTTACTGAGAGCTAAGTTGAACAATGCTGATGTGATTCTGAATGATCAACACAACACACATTTACATTTATTTTGATTGTTCCATTGTGCATAATTCAATTTGAAACTTTTTTCTTTGCTGTTTGTATTGTTTTTGTAGCAGAGGTCCAATATGTAATGTAGTTTATCATAGCTTTGCCCTGCTGCCAAGGTTTGTTATTCTCTTGCCATTTGGTTTAATTTTCTAGTTTTATTTTCAGTGTGGATGTTGTGCTGTTAAGTACAGCATTTAGAGCTTAGCATTCTTCTGGCACTCAGGGTGCCAAGTGTTAGATGTTCCAACTTTACACAGATAAGTTGTATATTTCAATCTGGCTTGTCCACTTGCCCCTTTGTTTAGCATTGTTTGCTAAAGTGGATCTTGGGAAGCACTCACAAAGTTTGTTAGCATGGCTGCTGTAAACCTGGAGGAAGGCAGGAGAATGTTTTGGCAGATCCTGCATTCAGTTTTTATAGATTAGGAAATGAAATAAAGGCATATTTTGCACAGTAAAAGCTTTGGTAACGCACAATGTCTTTAAAGCATCCCTGCCTTGGTTGTTGGCTGAACAACAATGCTACTGACAACTTTTAAGAGCTTTGGTGAGTAGCTGTTCAGTCCCAGCCAAAATTGTGGCCGGTCATTTGGTAGAACTTGAGATTGAAGGGTCTGTAGAAGTCTCTGAGCCTTAGTAGGACCTCAGAGGGGATCTGGGGATGGGGCCTGCCCTTTGACTTCCCCAAGCAGCGTGGCCTGCTGCTCCCCTCTGGCTTCTTTAGACAGGGGAAACCTTTGGTCTGGTTGAAGTAGAAGTGCTTGTCTGTCACCACACGTTTGAGTCCCAGGAAGTCCTGGACCCGGCCCATCTCGCCTGCTGGGTCCGTCACCAGACGTTCGCCGCTGACAAAGAGCAACCGCGAGAGTGGGAAGAATCGCAGCCAGTTCTCTAGATGCTTGGCATAGATGCCAATGCGCACAGCACTCCAAGAGGTGTCAATAAGGCCTGTGGTTGCATTGCGGAAGGCCAGGTTCTGGAAGGATGGGAGCCCAGGAGATTTGGTCAGAGTCTGGGTGTAATCAGAAACAGCCCGGGTCACAGGGTCACGCACCACCACAATCAGCTTGGTGTGGCGGCTCATGGAGAAGACGCGACGAGGGGCTTCTTTAGTGATGAAGTAACTGGGAGTCTTCTCCATGGTGATTTGACCCTCCAGTGTACGAGGCATCAGGTTCCTGGATAAAAGAGAAAAAGAAAGAGAGAGACACTGCTATTAATAAAGCTGTACTCTAAACATTCCATGAATATACTTGAGAAAGTGCCAGCATATGCTCTCTATTACAAAAATAACATCAATATATTGGAAAAAATTAATACATTCCCTTAATATTCTCATAATTCTCAGAAAATTCTTTTGATGGTGCCTCAGTTGCCTTGAAGGGTTTTTGATTTTGCTTTGTAATTAGTGGGCTAAATCTGTGATTAGAGGGAGATAAACATGACATTAGCTTCTGGCAGTGATGGAGTGACCATGTCAGCGCAGACTGTGAGGGAGTCTGTGAGCGGCTACTGTAGGAAAACCGCAAGGCTATATTAACCTCAGAAAAGTAATTTCCTCTCATCCGCTGCCTCCTCTTAAACAGGCTCATAACTGCCTGGACTCTCCTTCTGCTCTTGTTCCTCACTGTGTTCCTCGAGTATGTCCCGCAGGACTAAAATAATAGCCACATTACCATCATACCGCTGGTATTTGTAGTCTTACAGGGCTGGAAAACCTTTCTTCTTCACTTTAATTCCTTGTTTTCCCCTTTTGTGGGTAAAACATATGACAAGCTGAGCCTTATCATGTCATATTAAGGAATAGTTTGACATTGTGGGAAATACTCTCATCCATTTTCTTTCTGAAGTTAAATGAGAAGATTGATACCACTCTCATGTCTGTGTTTTAACTATGGTCATGGAGTCATGAGTTGATTAGCTTAGCTCAGAGTAAAGACTGCTAGCTTGGCTCTCTCCACAGTCAGAAACATGCCTACCAGCACTTCTAAAACCAATAGTGGTTAGTGCATTACTTCCTAGGAGTTTTTCTGTGACAGAAAACCAATGTGGACTTGAGAAAATTACTGCACCTGGCCGCTGGTTGCCAAGAAATAGTTACAGCATGTAACTCCGGGGAAAACCATATCTTTTTAATTTTACATTGGTGTATGGATTGTTGTGGAAGACATGTTAATAAGTGAGTTTTAGAGTCAATGCTAAGTGTATTTTGAACTTAAGACAGAGCCAGGCTAGCTGTTTCCCCCTTCTTTCAATCTTTATGCTAAGCTAGGCTAATGGCCTCCTGGCTCTAGCTCAGTTCTTAATGCACAGACAAGAGTGATATCGATTTTCTCATCTAATTCTCAGCAGGAAGAAATAAGAGTATTTCCCAAAAAGCTCAGCTATTTCCTTAGATGATACCAAATTGTGGAAATTCTTTATCTTTTTAAGTCTGATTCTACTTAGAAAATACCTGTGGAGGAGTCATGTGTAGCACAATCAGATAGAGCAGATTGGAAGTGTTAAGTTAGAATATTTTTGATGCTTACAAAAAACACAAAGTCAAAAAGTCAAGAGCATCCTATAACATACACAAGTTATTTGAGTATTATCTTATGGCAGCCATGTGTTCTCGTTCTAACTAGGTTATTGCCTTTGGCCCCCTGATTGTTATTATCAGCAGTGGTTGAGGTATTCTAGGCACAGTTTGCCTTTTAGTAGACTGGATTGCCCCCTTTCTCATGATCTTTACCCCCACTTAGATGACTCAGAGGCTAAGAAGAAGTAGTACCTCAAAGAGTTCAACAAACCCCAACCAAAGCCTATGTTTGACTGAGAACCCTAATAACGTGCCAGAATAGATTGTATATAAAATGAAGGAAATGGGAGGGAAAGGAAAACCTATTTGTCTAGTGTCGTTTATTTCATTCAAATGCTACTGTAACACTAAAATGGATTCTAATAACCTCCGTTGTGAAAAATATCCTGCCAATTTTCCTCTGTGAAAAAAAAGACAACAGCCCCTTTCGTTGAGTTTAAAAGACAAGATTCAAATCTCAGGTTCAGTTTGCATTTTAGAAATCTAAGCAGTGAGGAATGCCAGTGTTACAACTGTGAAAGATCTCTCAGCTAATTTCCACAGTTCCCCCTCCTGCCTCAGCAGGCATGTGGTGATGGTTGGGTCTGAGTCTTCGTGGTTGGTCTGCAAGTGAAGGGCTTATGGGGCTCTGAGCTCTGGTGTGTGGTGATGGAGCCAACTCCATTCCTCTCTCTGATCCAATACACACACTCAGCTCCAAGTCCGGCATGGCCCCTGGCATGACTCTATGAGGGTAACACCAAATACACAACTTATGGTATTCATAAGAAACCCGTGAGTTGTATTACAGGGCTGGGGCAAAACAAAATCAAGAAAAATACAGTAAATACCTCAGGGAGAAAAGTTTAGAAAAACAATACTGTTTTTATGGCTAGCCTGAACATTGGGATGTATTACAATGAGCACTTAAGGCCAAAGCATAAGCTACAACCTATCACTCTAAAGCCAAGTTTCTGAGACTGTGGGTCGTGGGCTTATTTCTGGTCACCACATGACGTGAGTGGCAATTTAGTTTTTATGAATCTGACTCCCAGAAAAGGCTAAATTTCTCATTTGGATCCAAGGAAAGTTTAGCAACTCTAGCTTTGACAGGAAATTCCACCTTTTGGATACTGTTACTGTCATGTGTCATCAATCGATGAGGTTATTTTGTGCAAATTGCCAAAATGGTTTTGGTGCATTCACTTCTCCTCAACCTGCCTCATCTACCTGCATTTTACCACATTTCCAACAATGTTTCTCAGCAACCCCCAGAAAACCTGTTTGAGCAATTACGCATGTGTTTCCAGTAGCAAAAAAGGAGAGTTGCCTCCTTTAATCAACATATTTTTGGCTACTATGCACTTGAGTCCCTTAATATTACTGTCAGTGGAGTCTGCCTCTTTTACGATTGATTTCTCCCAGCATGGCTCCTGAACATTAGTGCACAAACAGTGGCTGCAGAAATAATCCCTCTGCTCTTAAGGAACTGGAATAAAGCCTGACAGTTACTGCTGATGTTTTAGATCGAGGAACAATTTTCTCATATCAAACATGGTTGTCATTGGAAAACCTAGACTTGACGTGACATAATAGAAAATAAAATAAAACCAACAGGAATAAAAAAGAGAAAAACAAAACAGCCTTATGACTCCTTTATATTTTTGGTTCTGTTTTTCTGTGCGGTCGTATGCAGTGACATCCACTGCCCACAACCAGATCCGAAAGAAAAAACAACTGAGGTGCCAGTGTGTTTGGGTTGTTTGGCGTTTTGTGAGTGTGTCTGTAGCGCTGAATGGATGTTTAATTTCACCCAATCAGTTTAATGGAAGCCATGGTGTTCCATGCAAAGCTGAGTGGGGCTTCCATTGACATCATGTTTACATTTTAGAGCACTAGCCTGTAATCACAGGACAGCCTTGGTACAACAGAAAGCCCAGGAGGAGGCCACACAGTGGTGAAGCACAGGGAGGAGAGAGGGGAGTGTGAGGGTACAAGAGAAAAGGGATAGAAGACGAGGAGCAAAGAGAAGGGTTGGCAAGAATAGAAAAAAGAGGGTATGAGTGGTAAGAGAACAGATGTGGAGAAAAACAGCACAAAATCCTCTAATCAACTTGGACCCACTATTCAGGAGCGACTAATCTCTTTTTATCTCATAAAGATGAAAAACATAGTGTTTGTTCTTTTTATCTGATACTAATTGTTGTGTAAGGGGACACCACGGCCTCTGTATAGCTTCCAAAAAGAGTTTAGGGGAACCTAGCAACCTGGTGTTTGTTTTTCATCACACCTTTACCGTTAGCATCTGGACCAGGAATGTGGTTGGGTTTGAAAGTACGCAGATGTGCGTTTATCTGTGCATACAAATGTGTCTGGGCGCTCTCACACGCTCACATTTTGCTGTGCTGTGTGTGGGTGGGCCGAGCTTTATTAGGGCCTGTTTAAAGGACTGCAGGCTAATAGGCTACTGTTTATGACTTGAATATGAGGACACATGAGTGAGCTGTGTATGCTGATCTACGTTAGACTCTCAACACAAAAGCAACAGGAGAGGATCAGGGTCTACTTCAAGCGCAGATAGCAGACACTATGTATTAAAGATGATTTAAACAGAATTTTCCATTTCTGCCCTACAAACCAATATGCAGCATGTTTGAGTTAACACCAGAATCTTTTTGACATTTGCTTTACCATACAAAAAATATGCCATAGAAATGTATAATTTCCATGAAAACAGTACACAGAATTTGCTCTAACTGCTAAATAGAGCTAAGAACCATGTCAAACCACTTTCTGTACTGCCACAGACAGATGGCTATCCGGACTGTTATCTGTAATTTAAATTTTTTTGATGAGCTGACATCTTGGTAGTTCAGTTTGTTTATCCCACATAAATAACACAGTAACTAAATCCAGTCATGCTGGAGGGAAAAAAAAGCTAAAGTTTAGCTAGTCCTGCTAAAACTTTTTAAAGAGTAACTGCTTCGTTCAGCTGCTGAGTTACTGAAACAGTTTGGGGTAGCTTAACTACTTGTAAATCACATAATTTTTAAATGCACTGTTGACTACAGTAATTTACTATATAAGTTTAAATTATAAATGGTAGACACAGACACAAAACAGATATAAATAATCAAAATTGAATAAATAATCTGAAACAAGTTCAAAAGGTCAAGACAATTCGATTTTATAGAAATTGTTGTTCAAGGCCAGAGTGCAATATCTTCACCATTTCTTAGGTATTTTGTATGGTCTATGCCAGTGATTACTGGGATAAAATAATCAACGTTTAAAAGGCATAAAAACAGTTTATCTGTTTTGCAGTTTGTCTGGCTAGGCTGAAAACATGTTTTTAACAACTTCACAGAAGTTACAACTCTGTGACTGTGAATAGGTAATTTTTGCCTTGAATGAAGGGGTTCACCACTAAAAAATACATGTGTGTAACTGTGTATATATTTTAAATTAAAAAGAGCACCTGCAGGCACTGTAAACACAGTGGCTATTATCGCTTTTCCCGTCTCTCTCTCTCTCTCTGTCTCTGCTTTCTACACTCACACAAACACAACGCACACACAATAACCATCTGAACATGCCTTCCACAGGATGGATCCACATCTGGGAGCAATGAAGTTCTCCGTATGTGTGCATGTGTGTGTGAGCTATTGGGGAGATGAGGGAAGTGTTTCTGGGTTAGGACGTTTCCCTCTGGTTCGGAGCTCTGAAAGCTGTGATCCATGCCGGCTCTGCCGGGCCTGAGGCCAGACCCCTGGACCCTCTTAATCCCCTCCACCCTGTACTGCACGGAAATGGACTCTTCCACCCCGAAGGTCAGAGGCAGATGGTTGTGATTCAGAGGGCGAGACCACCGGGTATCATGGGGGATCATATAATGCAACATGTCATCATGTGCAGATTTCTCTCTTGTACATGCTTTCTTTCCCCCTCTTTTCCTTCCTCTACCCCTCGATTTCTCCTTCCCTCACCTCCTCTCTTTTCTCCACTTTTCTTACAACTTCAAAGCCCCCTCTTGGCCTCTACTGTATCCTTCAATGTGAGATTGTTATGAATACATTTGACAAGTGTGAAGGAATTTTAAAACACATCAACATCCTCAACCACTACAGAGGGACATATGAAGACAGATACAGTCTGCTTCTGAGGTTCCCTTTCAGTCAGTACACTCAGTACAACATCAGTACATCAGTATGGGGGTTGCGTTGCGTCCAACCTGAAGAACCTGACTCAATGAGACTGTTGCAGGCAGGAGGAGTCCCACCCTCCCCTGGGGGTGGAAAAGACCCTGCACCGTCTCTGCTCTATCTTTTTGCACTTGCACCTTGCATAACATGACTCTTGTAGGACCCTTGCTGCTGATTTAACTTCTTCTTTAACGTCTTCTTGGAGGTGAGTTAGCTCTCTGCCCTAGGCGTTGCTACCAAGGCTTTCTACACAGTGCTTGTTTAACTTGCTAACTAGCTGCTTTGCCGCATTTAGCCCAGCTAGCATGCACCTGTTTAGCCTTGCTAATATAACAGCTTTCCACACATATTGAGCAAGCTGACTCGCCAAGTGGAAGGGCACCTGACAAAAAGACAAAAACTGTCTCAAGTTTTCTGTGGAATTTGAACCCAAAGTCAGGAACTTCAATGAAGTAGTAGGACAGTCATGGGGTGATCATGGATCATGGGAAACGTAGTTCAGGGCTCCAGTCTCCAATTCAGGAAGTATCCTCCTCTATTCAGAGGCACTGCAATGTCAAAAGTACATCTATCCTGTGTCCCAACATTAAGACAGGAAATCCACTCTCTGCCAGAGAAACGGGCTATAAGCAAGGTCCCCAGGAACAAAGCTCAGGGTGGATTTTACAGCTGTTACTTTCTGGTACCAAAAAAGCCTATTTGGTACCTTAGAGTACTAAACAAATACCTGAGAAAATTCAAGTTCAAAATGCTGACATTATGCCAGGTAATGCAATCCGATTGACGATTGTCATATACCAATATTACCGAGACACATTTCAATTTCTGTGCTTTGCTTATGATGGCACAGCTTATGAAGACCAAGTTCTACCATTTGCCTTATCCCTTGCTCCTGTTTTCACCAAATGCCTCGAGGCAGCACTGGCACCGATCACAGGCCAGGGGATTTGAACCCTCGACTACCTGGATGATTTACTGATTCTGTTGGACTCAACATACCAGGCCAATACCAACATATCCCAGTTGGTGACTCACCTACAGTCTCTGAGATTTGTCATAAACTGGAAAATGTGCTGTCTCATTCCCAGTCAAAAATGTTTTGGATGGTCTGGATTTGAATTCTATAGATGATCGTGCCAAGTTGTGCCAGTTCTGCTTCAGCCACATCACATTGTGCATCTCTGTCAGTGTCAGTGCCTGCTGGGACTAATGGCCTCTATGATTCCAGTAGTGCTTCTAGGCTTGCTGATGATGAGAAAATTCCAGTGCTGGGTGCAGAATTGACAGGTGTTCTTCTCTCGTCAGAGAGAGGCTGGTCACACCATTTTGCCTGAGGATGTGTTCTGGTCATGGATGCATCCAACCAATGTTTTAGTATGCAGTGACAATATGTGTGTAATTGTGTACATAAACAGGGAGGGATACACTTTCTTCCCCTTCTCTCTCTCAGATCAATGCACATCACAGAAATACTAAATGGTGGGGCAGACCTTCTCTCCAGGGGTTTTCCTCTGGTGAGAGAGTAAAGACTGCACTCTGATGTATTAGAACAGATATGGGGTCACTTTGGCAGAGCCATCATTGATTTGTTTGCCTCAAGAAAAATCGCACACCCTCCTATGTTCTAGCTACAGGATGGGAGCATGCCCCTTGGGTTAGATGCACTGGCTCATCAGTGGCCTTGGAAACTCCTGTACGTCTTTCCTCCAGTGGTACTGATCCAGACCACACTAGAACATGTGCATATAGGGAGATCAAATATGATTCTGATCACCCTGTTTTGGCCCTAGAAAGCATGGTTCATGGAAATTATTTTGTCTTCTGAACAGCAGGCCTTCTGTTGCAGGCCCAGGGCCAGATTTGGCACCTGTACCCTGAAATCTGGTATGTATGGGCTTGGTCCCTGAAAGGGAGAAACTGTGAGTTCCACAACTGTGTCCACACAGGAGTTATAGATGCTTAAGTGGCGTTTATTTGATGCTTGGTGTCACGGAAGGAATATTATTCCGTTCCAAAGCTCTGTGGTGGATATTTTGCCATTTGTCCAAGAATTATTGGAAAGAGGCCTTTCCTTTTCCACTATTAAAGTCTATCTCTCGGCTATCTCTGCTTGCCATGTGGGATTTGATGGAAAATCCCCCGGTTCCCATCCTCTGGTGATGTGTTTTATGAAGGGCAGCATAACAGCATAAGAGGCTGATGTGCAAAACCATGATTCCCCAGTGGGACCATGCTCTGGTTCTAGATACACTGTGTGATGCACCTTTTGAGCCATACCGTCTGTGGCCACTGATGTTCTTTTGTATAAGACAGCATTCTTGTTGGCCCTGTGCTCTGCGAAACACATGTGAGACGTTTATTTCCTTCATGTTTACAGTTTGTGCTAGACAGCTCTAAGGTGATACTACATCCTAATTCTGCATATATCCCTATAGTACCTGCCTTGTCATACAGGGCATTATCTTCTGAGCAGACATCCCTTTCACTGCCTCCATTTGCATCAACCAAGCAACAGCATCTGCATAATCTATGTTGTACGTGTTGGCCAGTTGACTGAACAAAGGAAATAGGCATAACTGACCAGCTTTTTGTCTGTCTTGCTAACCTATTTAAAAGGAAGGCACTGTCCAAGTAATGCCTCTCTCACTGGATGATAGAGGCAAGAGCACACAGATCACCAGTAGCATGCAAGCACACTCCATCAGGGGTATGATCACATCTTGGGCCCTTTTTAAAGGAATTTCTGCAGAGGATGTGTGCTCTGTGGTGAGCTGGGCTTCTCCACATACACTCATGAAGTTTTATCACTTGGATGTGACAGTACAGGATGTCACGCAGTTTATGCTCTCAGCAAGAAGGTGATGTAGCTGACATTATCACTGTTGTCTTCTGCAGGGGTGTTTTTGGGGTGTGTTGCCATATTCCCATACTGATGTGTTATACTGAGTGTACCAATTGAAAGGGAACTGGAGGTTATGCATATAACCAATATCCCCTGAGGGAGGGAAATGAGGGACAACACAATCAGCCCCTCACCACTTATTTGGCTTGGTGAAGTGCAGTTTAGATTGAGAAGCAGAGACTGTGCAGGGTCTTTTGTAGCCCTAGGGGAAGGCTAGACTCCCCCTGCCTGTGAGAGTCTCATTGGCCTCAACAGGCATATTGAGAAAAGTTCTTCAGGTGGGTCTCATGAGGACGCAATCCCCATACTGATGTGTTGTACCTCTTTTCCCTCCTCAGGGAACATTTGTTATATGCATAACCTCCAGTTTGTCATTATGGATGGCAAATACAGGACTGAGAAGCTACTGTGGGCTGATTAGAAGTCAGATGGGTTTGTAAGGAACTCAATAAAAGGGAGGAGGGAGTAGTGCTTCTTTCTTTGTGTCTGTTGGAGTTGGACCTGGAACCTGATGTTGTTTCAGCCTCTTGACAAATGAATCCAATGCTATATAAAAATACTGAAAAGCTCTTTCTGAGATAGTTGTTTATTTTTTTCAGTTATACAATGTTTTTATGGGTTGGCCTGCCAAAGGGAGATTTTAAGAAAATTCTGGTGGAAGCAATCTATACTTTTAGGAATGAAAAAGATATCATCCATCAGCCCCTTACACATTATCTATGTTACATAAACCCACATTGCTGACACCTCATGTTACCGTATCTCTCTTCAGCGTGTGTGTGGCACACTATTACACACTCCGAAGGTTACTGTCTGGCTGACGCACCAGGGTGGTGAAAAGTATTTTTACCGAGGAGGTTTGCATCACTGGGGTAGGTCGGTAGGAAAGAGCAGAAGAATGTGTCTAGCAGAGGGGAAAAATAGAGGCGTAACGGTTAATAGAGACATCACAGGGCCTGAGAGTGGTGAGTGAGTGAGAAGTGGTCAGTCAGAGTTTCCTCTGAGAAACCAGGGCAGCCCTAATCACAGAGAAAGACCTTCCTCTCCGTGTGTGTGCTTTCATGTCAATGCATGTGTGATTCTCAACCAAGCCACTAATTTCTCACTGTTTGAACCTTTAGCATTAGCTGGCAGCCATTCATCTTAAAGGGAAAAATTGGACATTTTGGGAGATATCCTTTATTCACTTTATTCCTTACTCCTTAGAGTAGATGAGAATATTGATACTACTTTTATGTGTGTTAACTATGGAGATGGAATTAGGTTTGGTTATCTTAGCGTAAAGACTGGAAACGAGGAAACAGCTAGCCTGGCTCTCTCCAAAGTCAAAAATGCGCGTACCAGCACTTCTGAAGCCAACAGTGGCTGGGCGCGACATTCTGGAGTCTTATTATCACCATGAGTTTGCCAGAAAAACCAGCAGAGACTTAAGAAAGTCACTGCGCCCAGCCACTGGTCACCAATAAACAGTTACAGCACATATTCCCTGTGAAAATTGTGTATGGATTGTTGTGGAAGATACAACACCTTCATTAGTGAGCTTTAGAGGTGCCTCTTAGCGTACTTTGAACTTTGGACAGAGTCAGGCTAGATGTTTCCCCCTGGTTTCAGTCTTTATGCTAGGCTAAGGTAATTGCCTCCTCCGCTAAATATGTAGCTGTGGCCAGCAGCCGTGTAGCTTAACAAAATCAGCCTGTCAACATCACTAAATCTCACTAATTTACACATTTTATCTTGTTTGTTTTATCCATACATAACCTGAAGTGTAAAAAACATCAAACTGCAGTTACAGTCCCCATAAAACAGTGGAAACCAGCTGGTCCTCCTGTTTCCAGTCTTTATGCAAAACTAAGCTAGCCAGCTACTGGCTGTAGGCCTAGCTTCATATTTAACAACATGCACAAGAGTGGTGTCAATCTTTTGATCTAACTTTCAGCAAGAAAGCGAATTAAGCATATTAACCAAAATGCCAAACCATCACATAAGCTTTTGATAGCTTGTAAATAGCAAAATAAGATGGCAAAGTACTAAAATTCTGACTTCAGAAACAAATAAGGAAGGAAGTGAGCACCAAATATGTCATCAAAACATGAACAAATAAAATTAAACTAGAATCTCAAAAATTAGCACAGAGGAAATTAAGACAACAAGAAGAGACTGAGAGAAGAGACAACAAGAAGTGATTATATCTTTGACAGCTAACAACCTGTTATGACAGAACATGGTAATAAGGTAAAGCCTGTTGTGTATGCCTGAATGTATGTGCCCATATGAGCAAGTGCAAATGTATGTATGTGTGTGTGCATATTGCCACTGATTGCTCCCACCCCTCCTGACTTATCAAATGGGAAAATCTGCAGTTGTGTTCCTGCCAGGCCCACAGTGGCCTACTTGTGTGGCTTTATCTCTGAGCTGCCGGGGGCCCCCGGGGCCCCACCCTGCCTTCATCCGATCTCCTAAACGCATGATGGTGGTAGGGATGGACAGATAGATGGGGTGGAGAGACGGCCAGATTACAGAGAGACACTTCCTGCCTCCTGCATCCTGACCCCAGTGATGTCATGATGTCCTTGCCACAGTTACATAACTGAGCTGTTAAGTTGGTGAAACTGGTGTTGAATGTGTGTTTAACTGCGAATTTAAATTTACAGTAATATCCTAAAGAGGTCTTTTGAAATAAAAAGAATATAATAAATATGATCTAATTAATTACATTTGTATTTTAATGTGAAAAGATTTGAAATTTATATCTTGACAGAATAAAACTAAAACTAAACTCCAACTTGTGTGTTATTTCTGAAGTTTTTTAACCACATCTCTTGACCTTCCTCAGTGGCTAGAGTTGCTCTTTTGTCAACTTGACAAATTCTCCGCTTAGGTCATATGAGAACAACTAAACCACCTCCATGAGAACTTAGCTGACAAGAGCCATGGAATGTGATTGAAAGCTCCAGAAATAACAAGTAACCTTAACACTGTTCTGAGATTTTTTTTTGCTTTTGTTTTTGTTTCCACGGTCAAGAATGAACCTTCAAGCTCAGTTTCATTCATTCAGTCCATGCCAATGTATATTTTTTCAAGATATATATGACGAAATGTGCAAGTTACATAATTATATCGTATTACATGATCATTTTTATTTTAAAGTTAAGGGATTATTCTTTGTGTTTCAAATGCATTGAAAATATCCTTATATATAAAAAAATATTAAGTGTCATTACATTGTTATTTATATTTGGATATACACTACTATGTTGTCTCTTTCCTCAATATATTACATTATAGATAGATATCGATTGGTATTTCTAGATATAGAAAGAGCTGTTGATTATTTTTTAACCCACAGTTTTGTCCTTCAGTCCAGTTAAAGATTAAACATGAGACTTCTTCCCAACATGTACATACTGTAACATTTACCGTCCTTACTGACGCTGCACAAGTGACAGAGAAAACAACCATGTTTCCAATAATTAAACAGCTTTTCTAAATGAGTACACACACATGTGGGACAGACACGAACACACACACACACACCTCAGAAACACTGTAATTGACTCAATATGGACTTTTGCTTGTCTGGCAACTCCCCAGGTCCCGACCAATAAGAACACTCGATACTGTCCGATCACGAAAACCCACTTCCGAGCAGTTTCAGCCTGCCACTCCTTGTGGTTTCTCAGCTCATTGTTAGCAGTGTCTTAAGCAGAAAAACGGAAATCACTGCTGGCAAAGGCACAGCTTTTACAACTGGAAACAGCCAATTCTGCGGTCTGCTATTAGTGCCATCTATCAGGCTCTTCAGAGTGGACTCAGTGAGTCTTGGCTACGTTTACACACACACACACACGCACATCAAACATACAGGACGAAGTAGAGTTTGGATGGACATGAAGAAGGAGCTGGCGTTGGTTTCCAGACTTCCTCCCATCACTGCATCTTGTTTGATGTTTTTACTTGTCCTCAAATTCAGCAGTAGCTCTCTGCCAGAGTTTCAGGCGTAATTAATCTCATTTCCCCTCAAAATGAGCACAGGCATCACCGGCAGTTAACCAATTCTTCTAAGTTGGTTAAGTTGAACTGATGGGAGTTTTCTAGGGCGGTTTTTATAACAGGACAAAGGAAGGTGTGTTTCTCTGTGGGACTCTCAGTGTGACTGCAAGGTTCTCATGACCCCCCACCCCCCCCTCCATGTTCACCCAGGCAGTCAGACATTAAACAGAGATGGATACCAGTGAGAGGTCGACGGCCACACACACACACACACACACACACACACACACACACATGCACACTCAGTCAATAATTACCTGCCTCTCCAGACAGACTGGTGATGGTAAACTGGGTGTGGATTTGAATATCTGTTCTGTCCTACAAAACTAAACTGCGACTTTGAGTGTTAAACATTTTAACAAGTTAATAGGGAATATTTTAGTTCTATACATGGTCTTTTGTTAATATTGTTTGCTTTTTTCCCCCCTCCAGTCTTAGAACTTATATCAGATGTGAAAAACATTTCCGATACACTAATAGTATGGAGTTAAAATAATTATAGCTATCCAATGGTGGAAAAAGTATTCATAAATGGAGATCAATGCAGTGTAATGTATTAAAAGTAAATACAGTCATTTGACCCCTTCCTTGTTATCCATAATGTATTATGGTATTATTTGCACTGATGCATTAAAATGTGAGCAACATTTATATATTGCAGCCAGATGGAAGATATATATTGATGGGCTGTTTATTCAAGAACTTGCACCATTATCTGATAATATATAATAAGTACAATCTTTATCTGCAAAGTAGTTGTACTTGTAGCTGACAAATAAAGTAATGGAGATTTTTCCTACTGAAATGTAGAAGTATAAATAGATATATATATAATAGAATAGAGATATAAAATTGAAACTCTTAAGTAAATTACAAATAAGTCTGCATTACTTCAGGAGAAAAATTGTGTAATCGACCATCATGTCTGAGTTTGACTATGGAGATATCCTGTACTCTCATGCAGCTAATTCCATTTTAAAACACTATGATGGAGTTTAACATGGTGCCCTGCTTTTCATTACAGGGGATAAATTTACCGTTTTCATCACTTTGTGCCGTATGAAAGAGTACAGACAGTGTTGAGATGTAGACTCTATCATTTTTGTTTCCTAAACGTCTTCTACTGAAGCTGCTTCAGGATATCGCATCTCTTCTCGAATTTAAAAACCGCTGTTCATCAGACCACATCAGTCCGACCTCAGTTCCATTGAATTACAAATGACTTTGAACGTCTCACACCACTGAATGAAATTAAAGGTTTGACTTTTTAGAGCTGTTTTAGAGATTGTTTCTGAAGCAGTTTGTATGTGTAAGTGTGCGAGTGGCCGTGTCTGGTTGTGTCTTAACTCTGTTATTATTTCCTCTGCTGCACTCAGGTCTCTCTCGCTAAAAAGATCTTGATCTCAAAGAGATTACACGATTAAGGATTTTTAAAAAAAAGTATGACACACATAAGTGTGCTTTCCACCACTGAACTTACGGTACTTTACATTAATGGGATGACTCCTTTTATATCAACAACTTCCACTTTCGGTTCCTATATCACATCCTGTTTTTCACATGAGTCATATGAGAAAGATAGTTTTTATCAGATGTGGATAAAAAAAAAGCCAGGCTGAGAGAGAAGAGACAAAGAGAAGAGGATTGAAGTTAGAGGAAGCAGAAAGAGGAGAAAAAAGTAGCAGCGTGTCTTGAGTCTTTTACTTAAAAATGTACGTTCTCGTCTGACAGTCTGGAAATTAAAACCCAGAAAATTGAACTTAACTGAAGAGATGGAAATTAAAAGTCAGTCACAGCGATGAATGGAGTCTGCATTTTGACACAAACTTTCTCTTTCTGCCTTCTGTAATTGTGATTGAAATGTGGTGGTGGAGGCTCCCAGTTTCCCCAGTGATCCTTTAATCTTGCACCTCTCACCAGTCCTACCCATCTGACTCCATTATTCCTGACTGGATGAGACACAGCGTGCTAGGAGGGGAAAGGTCGGCCAATGACGGGCTGTCAAAATATTGATGACTGAGTTGGATCAGGCCTTTTTTTCCCCTCAGAGTAAAAATCCATACCTATCCTGCACCAATTTATCAAGTCATGTTTGATTATACCTTTATAGTTTTCTCAGCCTAATTTACATATTGTATTAATTCTGACAAAAAAAGCCGTTTACATGTAAATAACAGTGCGTGCATGTTATGTTGATTAGCTCTGACAGATGTGCGTGGTAGTGCCGCTCATGTTTTTCCTTCTGACACTGATGCGGCTTTAAATACTATGCAGAGCACTGAACCCTGTCTTCTGCACAAAGCCTTCTTTCTTCCAGCCAGGATCTATACATTTCCTATTTCTCCAAATTCTTCCCTGAAAGCCTCTCTCTCTCCGAAAACCTTTGTCAGTCTGAAAAACTCTCTCCGCAAAATGCAGCTCCCAAGAATGTGCGCAGAGAGGAATTCACCCAGAGAATCCCCCCGTGATTGGTAGAAAAGTCTAACAGGAAATAAAACCTGGACATTCCTGTCTAGGTAGCACATCCAGCTCTTTGAGAAGAGACTACATGAGGGAAAGAAACACAGAGTCGATGAGGAAGGAGATTTGCTCAGGGAGCAAAATCATCGACTCTAACAAGAAAGAGAACTTGTCCGGTGGCTTTACATTACACAGTGCGAGTGACCTGAACAAGCCAATAAATCCGCTACAGCAACACTCCGACTGCGGGGTGTAAATGTCAGCGGTGCAAAGGAGTAACAGCTCCATGTCAACAAGATTGAATATTCAGAAGTTAATTCATTTCTGCTGCAACAGCGTGATAAAAGCAGAGAGGGGAAGATCAATAGAGAGAACCTATTTTAGGTGATCGATATCGGGAAATGACATTTATATCTGCGGGATATTTATTGTGTCAGGAAAGGACTGGAGAGGCGCTGAGAAGAACAGGGGGAGTGGACAGGTAGAGCTGAAGCAGTGTGAATGAATCCACACACATCCAAGCACACACTTGCAAACCATGGCTGTCTAAACCCTCGTTCTCCACCACCAGACCACAGAATCGTTTCCAGTAGATGGCAAAGCCAAGGCTTTTCCACATATAAGCATTTTTTTTCTAAAACAATTTGCCAAATGCTTCCTTTAAGGATGTCCATGTGTTTTACTTGGTTACCAGCTAAAGACAGGGGCCAAGGCTCTCCTTTAGGCTCAAAGACACACAGACAGCTCTTTGAAATGAAGAGAATAAATCTTCAAGTGATACTTTCCAGCCTGGTTTCAGATGATTTCGTTGGCTCCACATGCTTCGCTTCTGTTTCAAATTGATATACGTGAATCACTGGGTACTTAACATGTAATTACTCTAAATGAATAATATTTTTATAACAACATATGATATGTGGAAGTATGGAATAAGCAGGAGAACATAAGAGGAAGGAGAGGAGGAAGGCTATAGGGGAAATCTTATAACATAAATACGGATTATTCATAGGCTACTGAACGAGAAAGAGGCAGATTAATGTAAAGATATTTTGTCACTACAAGTGGAAAGGAAAGGAAAAGACAGGAAACGAGAAGATGTAAAGGAAAATAAAGGAAAAGAGAAGAAGAAAAGGAAAAGATAGGAAACAAGCAGATGGAAAGGAAAATAAAGGAAAAGAGAAAAAGGAAAAGGAAAGGGAATGAATTATAGGGAAGGAAAGGAAAGGAAAGGAAAAGAAAAAGAGATGAAAGGCAACGAAGGATAAGGACAGAAAGGAAAGGAAAGGAAAGGAAAGGAAAGGAAAGGAAAGGAAAGGAAAGGAAAGGAAAGGAAAGGAAAGGAAAGCAAAAAGAGATGAATGGGACAGAAAAGAAAGGAAAGGAAAATAAAGAGAGGAAAAAAGACAAAAGGGAACAAAGGTTGAGGAAGGAAACAAAAGGAAGGAAATGAAACAAAAGAAGGAAAAGGAAAAGAAAGGAAAGGGAAGGAGAAGAAGCAAAGGAAAGAAAGAAAGAAAAAGAAAGAAAGAAGGAAGGAAAGGAAAGGAAAGGGAGTGAAAGATAGGAAAGGAGAGGGAAGGAAGACAACTTGACTAAAAACTTACATCTGTCTCATATAAAAATAAAAATTCCCAATAACTCATTACTTGTCTGTAAGCCAGTGAGCTACACCACCCCTGGGTACAATAGGCTTCCCCTATAGCAATGAAGGCTGAAGTGTAGGAACACTGAAGCGCTCATCACGCTTCAAGGTGAGGGGCTGGGTGGGTGGTGTTGACTAATGCTTCATAAGGCCTTGTTTAACTGTGACTGGGGGCCTAATCCCTCTCAGCTCCTCCACATGTCCCTGAGCTGTCCATGTTAATGCCTGACCTGTCATTAAACCGGTCCAATTCACACAGTGTTGACACGAGCTGTCAGCGCTTTAGGACGGAGTGAAAACACACGTTTCATTACGCCTTCAAAAGAGAGAAGAGACAGAGAAAAAGAGAGAGATGAATACGTCACGTCTGTGTAAAAAGAGTACAAGGTGGGGTCAGTTTCCTGTCAGCAGAGAGCAGTAAAAGGAACGTGTAAAGGTCAATGCTCCCCTCACCTTAAACTCTTTCTGCTGTCATCATTCAGATTCTTGCTTCAGCTGTAACATGTATTACATCATAAGTCTACACGGGTTTACCCTCACACTAATTATATTAAAAAAAAGTCAAAAGTAAGCAAAGTTTTGATGGACACATTTACAGTTCTCCTTCGTTGCCCAGCAGTGTAAATGCAAAATTATATTTAAACCAATAATTTGCAGCAAATATACCAAACACACACAAAAAAAACAAGAAAAAGACAAAACTAGCTATTATTATGTCACCAAAGATTAGCAGACACACCATATGTTATCCAGTTTGAAATACCCATTTGCAGTTGGTCTGTATCTACAAACAGATGGGTTTTTTTACACCAAAAGTTCAACATTGCCATAATTTCCAATGGAAAGCAGCTCTCTGAGCCACTGCGGTGAGCCCTACGCTGATTTTCCACCAGGTTGAGCACGCCAAATTTCAGCGAAATTGAACTTTGACCCCCAACGGTTTGCTTCCAATCAGATTGCACCATTGGCAGAAGGTGGAAGTTCTGATGGTGATAATTTCACGGTAGAGAAGATAGTGAAAATATTAATTTTGCGCATTTTTAAAAAAATTCACAGAGTTCTGCAATTCTGCTCTCTGATCCAACCGGGACTTGGGTTAAAAAAAAAAAAATGAAGCTTGGCAGAAAATATTAGAGGACAAGGATATTTTTTATTTACATTGTGACGTAATCTTTCGTATTCTAGTTAACTGCTTTGAAGGATTCTTTTCTGCTTTTCATTTTGCACTCCACCCTGTGCTAACTACACTTCCGCGCCTTTGGTGTGAAACCACTGGACATGAACCGAGAATACGTCTATACTTGAGACAACAATGCTGTGAGACAACATTGCTGATGTTTACCATCTCACAGTTACCCTCTTACCCCAATATGATCCTCTTAAATATCCCCTTATATCACATAGGAATATGACAGTAATGATAAAAAGATATGAAAAAGGAAACAATATGTTAAATCTGCTCACATCAAAGAACATCAACTTTACTGTACATACCGTCACCTTCATATCAAAAGTGAAAATTGGAGATGGTTTTTGAATCTTTTTTTTATTTACATATTTTCCTAAATTCCAACAAGTTATATAAGTCTAAAGCAACTTGTGTATTAGAGTAGAAATAATCTGATTAAACAATTGATTAATCCATTAATTGATCAACGGAAAATGAATCAGCAATTATTTTGGTTTTTTTATTTTGCAAACATAAATGCCTCAAATTCTCAGATTTCAAACTCATAAATGTAATGATTTGCTTCTTTTCTTTGTGATATATGGTAGAAAACAGAATATCTGTTGACTGATGATCAGATAAAACACAGAAACTGAATGGGCTTTTTTTCAATTTAAAGGCAAAATGATGAAAAACTATTTATCGGTGTTTGCATTCTTGCATTTCCCCATCTATGACAATTAATTGCAGACTTTACACCTACTGAATTAAAACCCACAACATGTCTGTGTTGAAGGTATCAGGTTCAGTTGTAATCATAACTCAACGTTAAACTGTTGCCACAAGCAGATGTCCACATCACTCATAACTTTGATATATACGTGTTGCTGTAGCTTGCAGCCGGAAAAACCCCATCCTCTTCCTCTTCCTGTAACATTGTACTAAAAACTATAGTGAAAAACGACAAAAGACAGCTGCATCTGCACTTTCACACACTGTCACTGCTGTTCCACCTGAACCTCACAGTGAACTCATCATTCCCCGGCTATATTGATCCCTCCCTGCGTCTCTCTGTCTTGTTCTCTCACCCTACATTACTCTGCCACACGTCCATGTTCTCCTCTCTCTTCCTCACGTCTCTTTATCAATCCATCATTTACTCCCCAGATCTTTTTTCCTCATTCTTCCTCTACGATGGTGGTTCTCCACTGTCCCTGCCTCACCGTTCTGCTGTCTGTCTCTCTTTCTCTCATTTCTGCATTATCATATATCAGGCAGCAGCCATGTCTGCAAAAAAAGGATTCGTCTGACTACGACTGCTTTAAAACATTATTTCACAGATTTAATTCTTTAATTATGCTCATTTTATTTTGTAGAATAAGACTGAATGTCTCTTTCTGTGCGCTGCTATCCAGAAAATGGTTTCATTTGTCTGGGTTTAATTGGAAAAATTAGAAAGTACTGGCACAAAATGTAGGCTATTTGTCACATAAAACTACCGTATGAACCTTCAAACATCCATTTTTGACTCATCCTCCTCCAGAAAATACACAATCAGTTGACTTATTCATTTCAGGCACCGCCATCGTCCACAATCCTCAGCCTGTGATCAGGCTGGTAGTGACGGAGGCCCTCAGGGGACCAACATGGACACTTTAGGGAAGCAGCATGTCAGCTCAATAAACAGCAATTTATTGGCAGGGGACTGAATACACTGCCATCACTGGAAGCTATCAGCAGAGGGTCTTATTGGTGCTGAGAGATATTAATGAAGAGAGAGGAGAGGAGAGAGATTGATCACACCAGCACGACATGATGTGTGCACCTGGGCAAAAAACATATTTTTGCGGACTTATCAGAGGAGAGTGTGTGTGAATCAGTGTTTCTGATACATCATGTCCACTATTTACTGTAATAAGGAAGAATACATGATAATAAAGGTTTGTGTACATTTGGTCCCCTGAGGATAGCAAACTTTTTTTACATTGTGGTCCCAGATTGAGAAAAAGGTTTAAAAAAAAAAAAAAAAAACGTAGGAAAACTCTCAATTTCTCATCATTTATGAAAAGTATGTAAAGACACTTCAGTTTGCGGGTTTCCTCAAACTGTTTCTAGAGAAACAAAATGAGGTCAAGTGTTTTAGAGTCAGCAGCGTGCACGTCTGCCTAATCAGACATCCACATCATCAGACTGGTCAGGCAAACTGACTACTAAAAACGCAGATGTGTTCAAATTATTGAAGATAAAAAAAATAAACCATACAGCTTTTTGCATGACAGGGAAAATTTGCAAACAATCCAGAATAATCTAGATGAGAGCTGGGGACTTGTTGGGCCCCTGTGGTTTAAGGGCCCCAGTGTACTTAGCCTGCATGACCTGTGTATTTTAATACATTAACACCTAACACTCCTGTGTCACAGGAATAGTATCATTGCATTTTTATATTGACACATCTTAAATCAAAGCCTTTATGTATGCTTGGCCTTAAACATATTACCAGAAACCAATGTAATAAACACAAAATAAAAAGACTTTTGCAAATTCATTCAGATCTTAACTCCTACTTACTGTTCAGGCTCAAATTCGACTTATTTTTTTTTTTTTTACATTTGAGAGCAGTAAAAAGACTCTAAATACTTTTTTCTTTTAGCCTGAAATGTGATGACTTCTTCTAATGTAAGCCAGAACATAGAACAATGGAAATATGTACCTTTCCCATATTTATTCAAAAATCACCATTCAAAAATATTGTTCCATTCTTCACGTTTAATATAATTCATTGAAATCGTTATGTTCTCCTGTTTTATGTAACAAAGGACCGTTATATTGTGTGATTGTAAATGCTGTTTCTCCATAAATAAAAAGTGTAAAGAACTCATGAATAAACTCTCTCAGCTCTCTGAAAGCTTCATTAAGGATTAATCATCATTTATCTGTGACTGATGAGGTTTTAATGAATATGGATATGAGCAGTATATGAAGATTAAACAATAGAAAGAAAGTCTAGAGGTCTAATTTCAAAGAATTTCCAGACGTTTCCTTCTGGCAAGTGACGGTCCGCAGTTACAACTTCTAATCAGGCGTCCGTGACTTTTGACCTGAACTTTGACTCTTACAGTTCATTACTATTCCGGTCCTTTTCCCGTTTGGGGCCCGCAGGAAAGCCTCTGATTTTGAGTTTAAAAATCTCTCGTGAACTGTTGTATCATTAAAGGGAAGCTTACCTGTACCATTCCAGCCCCTTATCGTAGAAACGGTCGAAGAAGTGCGGCTCCGCGCCGACGGCTCTCACGTCCGGATGGATGCGCAGGAACTCCAGCAGAGCCCGGGTGCCACCTTTCTTCACCCCGATGATGATGGCCTGAGGAAACTTTTTGCTGCCGAAAGTATTGGCTATAGAGATATTGGTAGATGGAATATCACTGACTCCCAAGTCCGACAGCTGTTCCCGGACGAACGAGACCGGGGACGCGTTATACGCGCCGAGCTGCTTTGCTGACGCTTCTTGTCCATCATTTAAGATAATTTTGTTTTGAAAATTAGTTTGTTGATCATACACAGGCCTGGGCAGGGAGTCACAGTATCCGTTGAGGCAGTAAAAGAGGTACATGAAGAGAATGATCATGGTAAAGAACACGGACAGCTTGGACTGCACCTTCAGGTGTCCAAAGTTGAACGCAGCTCTCCATTTACTACATCCCATGAGTCGCAACCCTGAGCATGAGGACACAACGCAGGAAACATGCCATGTCAAATGACTTCATACTACTGACTTTAAAAGTCACCCAAGCTGAGAACGCCTAAACAATCACCACGCTTTTGCCACAACAGCAAGTGGCGCAAAACTTGTCCATCGCGCGTCAAAAAGCTCCACATGTTCCTCTGCTTATCTCACTTGCCCTTTGTCAGTTTTCTTTTGTCAGCTCGTCAAAGGCATCAAAGGCAATCTGTAGGTTTCGCCAGTAACTTGAGCAAAGTCCCATCCAGGCTCCGCTGAAAGATGGCTGTAAATATACGTCTCTCCGCGCTCCGTGCCTTCTGTGCGCTCCCGTGGCTCCCTGGCAGCGAGTCTATAGGAAACCCTTCCCGTGTGACAGCCAAATACACGCCCTGTTTATCAAACACACGCCCCTTCCATCCTCAGCCCGTGCGACACTAAAACAACAGAATAATTAATAGACACCCTCTCTCTTACACCTTCTCCATGCGGACAGAGAGGAGAAACTCTCACATCGCAGTATTTTGAAAGCAATTTACAGAAATGTAGTCGTTAGTTTAATTGCAATTAATGCAGTAGAGGAGGAGGGAAACACTGGGAACATGATGAAGAGGGGATATTATTTTCTGATTGCAGGACTGAGGATGCAATTTCCCCTCATTTCCCCTTCAAATCACCACATCCACCGAGAAGCTTTCTGCAAATTTGGAAGTCTTAGTATTGGTCTTATGGGCTCCGTGTTGCAGATTTTGCGCTTTGAATAGCTGCAAGAAACCACCTGCTGTCTGCTAGCCTGCCTGACCACACAACCCCGTGGAGCCAGCCATGACACACATATTTAACCTTTATACTTCTGCACAACAGGGACAGACAGGTGTCATCAGCGTTCACCATTTCCTCTCTATGTGTACATTGTGTGTGACCACGGTAAACTATGTTAAACGTGCAGTAACACAGACCACCATCAGTTTCTCTCCTCATCTACTTTCTCTTTTACAGGAAAGTGAAATGTCATTTTTTTTCTTTTACAGGAAAGTGACATTTAAATATTAAGACTAAATCAATATGCTCACATTTTTAAAACAATCACAACAGTTTAATTTTAAAAATGTAAAAAAAAAAGTGAGTGCTTAGGTCAAGTTTATGGAACAAAATATAACTATTTTAATCCTATTTGTTCCTTAATCTCGCTGAGAAAGCCTTAGGGAATGGATTATATTTGCAGCAATGAGACAAACAGATAAAATATATGGATCTTTCCGTCCTTGTGACAGCATGTATCGCTGCACTGAGCAGCCTGAGCACCTATTAAGCGGGAGAAGATCTTCCCTGTTTCATCTCTGCAACATGAAGATACACCCTGAGTTTACAGCTGGTTCTCCCCTCTGGAAATAAGTGACTGTCTTCCTTTTCTTTTTCCATGCATACATGTTTTCAATACAGAAAAGAAATACTTGGAATCCAAGTTCCAGTCCTCTCTTAATCTTCAGACTTTTAGCAGCATTGTCACAGTCTTGTATGGAGAAGCAACACATACATTAATGCATGCAATAAAAGTCAGATTACAGCATTGTTGCTGATGAGGATAGCTAAAAATAGAACACCTACAACTTTGTCTACACCAAGTTAACCATGAAAATCTCTATGTGTGTGTGTAGTGTATAATCACACTTATTTCATCATAGTAACTATTTTGATAACTGATTCATTGTTTCAGTAATTTTTCAAGCAAACATTGTGAAAAAAAATGCCAATCTTCTTGTTGAAACCTGACAAATGAGAGGATTTGGGGATGAATGATATTTCAATCCATCCAGTGATTGTTAAGATATTTCAATAAAAATGTCAACCTGCTAGTGAGCTAGAGAAAACTCATGGGGTCATGGGATCAAGTCATTAGAATTCATTGTTATTCTTTGATTCATCGATGAATATCTGCATAAAATTTTGTGTCAATCCATCAAGTTAATGTTGAGATATTTCACTGAATAAGTGAAAGTCAGTGGAGTCATCCTCTGGGGTCTGTGTGTTTTCCAATCCATCCAATAATTGTTGAAATATTTCATCCTGGACCAAAGTGTTGGACCGACTGACATTTCCATCGTTTGAGTCATGCTGTTATCATGGTTGAAAACACATCCCAGAACATTTCTGAATACCTGTCAAACATTCATAACCTTCCTTCACAAGTAGATTTATTCATAATCCACTGACGCTGGACTGTCACAAGGAAATACGTTCCAGAGACCCAAAACATCAGTGTCAAATTAGGTTTTATAGTCATTCCTGCAGAATCAAGGAATGTCTTAGAACAGCTTATCTTATCTCAATGACTCTGATGATTAACAATCATAATTACTGAAGAGACACACAGACTGGTTTCTAACTCAAAAACAACAACATTAATAGTACAAACTGCAACTCAGTTACTGATTAACTGCTCATGGCACCGTTATATCCCAGTGTCATGTCTGTAGATTGGTAAAAATTCCACTATCTCTCCATTGTTTTTTCAATCACACGTGCAGTAGAGACCCTTTATCTAAGGGTTGAGGAGGTGACTTTATGTTTTATGCAGTATGGAGTCCATTGTGCTGTAGTCAGGTTATCTTGGGATAATCCAATTTCTGTAAAATCCTCCTTTTCTGGGTGCAAGTTTACGCAGATACCAAACCCAATATGAGAATTCAAGTGCCAGACTGTTCTGAAATGGATGCTACAGGATACTAAACCCCCTTTTTCCTAAAATAGTTTTTGACAATATATGTTACAGTATAAATCACAAATTATTGACAACTTCACCTTATATGTTGAAATATAAGCGAGGTGCTACACAGCAGCACGTCCGTACGGATGATAAATCTGAAGGGGATGACAATATCTATCGACTCAGGCCTCCTCCAACCTGGCAGTATGTCAATTTCTCTGAGTCTCTAAACAGAGAAGGCATCATTTACCCTTCTGTACTCTCCGAGCACTCTTCCATATTGATCAACTGTGATGTTGGAAAACAATTGGAGACATGCCACTCTGGAGTCAAAGTGATCAATAGTTTGAGCTTGCTTTGTTTTGTTTAATGTGTTCTCTCTTCAGTTAGATACTGGGTTCAAAGGATTTGAGTTTTAGAAGGCAGACACTGATTCTGACTTTTTAAGACCAAATACTTGTTTGTTTGTTTCTTTGTTTTTTTGTCAAGAATATATGTTTAAAGAGATACCAAATAATCTATTTAAATATTCCATTTTTTAAAAAAAAAATTGCTTTTGCTTAGTCAGAATTTTATGCCAGTATCTTTGAATTTAGCAATTTTCTTCCCATAAACTCAAATCATTTTGAATGATCTATTCCAGTGGTTTTGAGTTAGCTACTTATTCATCTGTTTGTTTGTTTGTTTACATACTTGTTTGGGCTTTTGTTCATATACACTCTTACGAGGGTGGAAAAGGTTGTGAATTTTAACTTTAACATAATTCACAACATAAGACTGTACTTAATGCTAATGTCAGCATGCTAACATGCTCACGGTGACAATGCTAATGTTCAACATCTTAGTCTAGAGTGTCAGAATGCAAACATTAACTAATAAGCACCTTATTTTGGAAACATTTTGAACAAATCTGTCCAGTAGATGTTGAGATATTTCAATAAGTGAAAACTTTTGTTGGTGGCACTAGAGGAAAAGTCAAGAGGTCACTAGAGTCATTATGAGGTTCATCTTCTGGGCACCATGAGTGTCTGTACAATGTCTGCATAAATAAAAAAAAAAAAAAAGAAATCATGTTATGTTGTGTTTGAGGTCAAGAAGAAGATATAAGAAAATATATATTTGAACCAATATCAGCCCCATGTATAGTATCTGTCTAATCCTCAGTGATAGGTTTACTGTATGTATGGGAACTTGGTTCACTTTGTCAGTTTACAGTTTTACAGGGGAAAACCTGAAATGAGATATTCTCACTCGCATGCACACAGAAAACACACACCTGCGTCTGTGAGTGACATCCTCTGTGTTGAATACCTACCCACCTTCGTAAAGTCTGTGGTTGTGGGAAGGTAGGCAGCTGTACAAAGCTCGGCAGTAACCACTCTGCTCTGTAATCCTCTGTAAAGTCCCTGTGACAACCTGCGGGGGCCGCTTCAAAGACAGTATCTGTTTCACTCGCCGCCTTCTGCTCCTGATCGGTGGCTGAATATGAAATGCAAAACTGAGTTGCACTTGAAATTCTGAGGAAAGCCAAGAGGAAGTAGAGAAGAGTCAGTACCAGTAATGTCAGCCACACAGGAACATCTACGTCAGTTAAATTCAATGTAGGCTGATTCACGTATTTATTCTGACTTTGCTGACTGTGCTCTTATTTTAAAAAGGGCTTTGTTGTGTTTTTGTGTTCCTCATAATAGATAATCTGCTCACTGTTTCGGGTCAAGTGAATACACCAGACTTCTCAAGTAGTCCAGAAGGGCGTAGCAGTTATCGTTCCACAGGAGAATAAACAGCATTGTCCCAGTATTGTATTGGATCACTGAGGATACAATACATGCAACTAACTACTAAAGAGCTGCTCTTCAAATGGCCTGTTAACTCACCTGGATGGAATGTGTCTCACTCTGAACCTGACACACACACACACACACACACACGCAGAAACTTGTCACCAAACTCCCCCAGATGTCATCATTAAAGGCCAGTGTGGATTAGAGGCTGAGTTACTGCAGGGGTTTTTCTTAAGTCTAAGTGATTCAGCTCAAAATTTAGGAAAAGCTTTTACACTTTCCTGCATGAAATCCTCTTGTGCATAGCAAGTGATAACATTTAATTTAAAGATCAGCATGAATGAGTTGAACAAGTAGAAAATGATGTGGGTGGTAACAGGCGGTAAAGGTCACCATGAATGTACAACCAAAGAAAATCAAATGTAAGGTTTCTCAGCCAATGAATAAACACCAAAGTTTAGTACTTTTCAACTTTATATCCTGAATGTCATGAAAGCTAAAGGCCCCACTATTGTTGGCTGCTTGCCCTGTTGTTGCACTGCCAGTATCTTCAACTTCAGTTTATTTAAAGTGCACATCACCCAGAGAGTCCCTGTACACTTTACAAGCCAATAAAAGTCACAACAGAAAAAAGAAACACGCGACAGTACATGTACATATACACACACACTCAGACACACAGGGAGTAATGTTAATATTACAACAAGGTTTAGGTTAGTCTTTTTAAAACAGAGATCATATAACACTAACAAGGTCGGGGTAGCTACATGTCAAGGAAGAAAACAGTTGGTGATTCGAGTTCCAAGACGGTGAAATTAGGAAAGGTCATAATAAACAGAAGAAAGATGTGTTTTCATCCTGGATGTGAAAGTATTAAACGAGTTTGCCCCCCCCCCCCCCAAGTGTGCACCAAAAGTTTTCTTATTGAAGTGAGTACCTGGCACCAAGAGAGCATAAAGGATGTGATGGAGTATACAGACGGCTGAAGATATATGACGGAGCCAACTTATTTAAAGCTTTTGATTTTGAAATCAGCTCTTGCATGAGCTAGTAGCCAATGCAGACATATCAGTACCGGTGTTATATGATCTATCTTCTTAGACCTTGTGAGGATTCTAGCAGCTGTGTTGGATTTCAGCATCTGAATTTGAAGAAGGCTTATATACTTTATATATGGCTCAAATGTAAGGGATGGATCAAACACTATTCCCAGCTGATGGCCTGGTGGCAAGTGGACCCGAGAGGACAATCTGCTTCCCGCAGGAGAGCAGAGCATCTATCATGATTTTAAAGTCTGTTTTCAGGGTCTCTGACTGTTGGCTGCTTGTGTCATTACATCCTACATGTATTGCCATTGTAGAGGACTTGGGATGCTATTTTAAAAGAGTAGGCAATTTTTCAATGATGTTGAGGGAGCCATACCTGGATTGCTGTTCAAGGTCCTGTCAATTGTTTTATACATCTCTTACATAATGAGTCTATGGTCATAATGGTTTTTTTTGGCTGTAGGGCATTTTTTGTTGCTGTAGCATGGTTTTCTGGTTGTATCCAGGCCTTCAAATATTTCTGTGCTTTAACCCCCCACTGCTACAGAGTGATGCTGTGCCATACCTCGGACATAAACTGCTCTAGACACACATCTGACTCTATCAACACAACTCTTTGATTGACAGTTACTGTAGTCCAGCACGGAAAACACTGCAGGATTTTTTTGCTCAGCGTCAAGGATGTCAGCACGAAAACAAACCCCTGCAGACGATCATTTTGAAACACTACACACACAAACAAAGCACAGACCAATGGGAGAATCCATACAGCCCCAGCTTTTGTGCACTGTGAATTTGTGTGTTGTGTGAAAGGCAGTGGCAGGGCCATACTGTCAGCCATAACTGCAGGGCAGAGCTCTGTGGCTAGCTGGGTAAGTATAGGGCACAGCAGCACTGTACATTATCACATGGGTGTGGCTACGAGCTCGCTGCTCGAAAAATGTTTTCAACAGAGGAGTAAAGAAGGCACGTAAAGTGCCAGGCATGCCTGCACAGGACCGTCGCCTCACTGTGCGACATTTTGAAAATGTGAGGATAACAATAAAAACTTTACCAGTTTCAAGCTGAGTCATTACAAAGGGAAAAGGTGAGAGCAGCTGCCTCTATGAAACCCAACCTGATGCCTGATCATCATATTTAGACTTTTACTGCAGTACATTGTTAAAAGTTAAACATTGTCTCCAGTAAATCGTCATAGCTTTTTTCTGTGTTGGTAGTTGAAAGAGAGAAAAGGCATTCCTGAATTGTTTTGTTTTGTTCTTTTCACATATTTTCTGACTCCGACTATGTAAACTGTGAAGGAAGAAAGCCTCTTGTTTGGAAGAAAAACTGGAAGGGAAACAAATGAAATTCAGATGCTCAGTGGAAGAGTCATGCCATGAACACTGTTAAGTTTTAAACACACATTTAAAGAGAAAAAAGAGGCAGTATAAAACTGTCAATATTGTTTCCAGTGGATTAAGACACTAATTCAAGTGTACTTATTAGCATGCAGTAAAATAAAATAGAAATAAATAAATAAAATAACCATTTCTATTTTTGTGACTTTTTTCTGCTAAATTAGTCATTTTCTCATGTCGGTTCAGACCATTTCTCATGAAGTAACACTCAATAAGTATTGCATAAATCTCTGACTATTTTGTTTTTGGGAGCATAAATGCTTCCCTCTTCATGGGAAATGTGTTAATCAAATAAAAAAATATATTTTGGTTAGCATGATTTATGTGTGTCCATAAATTTCATAATACACCCCACTACACCAATGTATTTCTGCACCTTTAAGTGACATCAGTAAGAGGAAATTACATCATTTAAGAGCTCAAAGAAGACCAGTTTAAATGATGGTGAGTTTTCATTTTCTGGTCCATTTTTCTTTCAAAACCTTCTCTGTCAAGCATAACATATCCATCCCATCACTCAGAACACATGAAGAAAACAATTTTTTAATGATTTATTCAAAATGAGTGCGTATAAAAAAACATGATTTTTTCATTTAGCTGTGTGCTAAGTGTGGTGTTAACTTTGACCACAGAGAGAATTTCAGCCATCTTTCCACTCTTTCGCAGGCTTTTCACAGAAAATAATGCAATAAAAAAATAAATAAATAAATAATAAAACAATGCTTGGGCTTGCAAAATATGTTTTATTGCCGTTCTAACATATTCTTCATGCTATGAAATACAAAATTCTACATTTGGTTATGATCAAAAATCTTAAAATTCCAAGATCCAATCTGAACGGTTCTCATGGAATGATCCGGAAACATTGTGGTTTTGCACTAAAACAAATATTTGAACTCTCATTCAGCCATTATAAATGTACTCTCTGTATAATAGGTTTGGAGGGAATCTATCACGAGCTGTGGAACTGTGCTGACAGCGTACTGACCAATCACATGCCTTCAGCATTTTGGGCCCATTCACAACCTTGTGGAGTAGCAATGCGGGAGGAGATAAGGTTTCAGGTGTGCTATGCAATGTTAAGATCTAGACACAACAACATGGAGAGAAATCAGTATCAGTATCATTATCTTTTTGACATCTGACATTTTTGTTGCTACAGGATTGAAGGAGCAAAGTGGCTGAAACAAAATGTTACATTTTGCCACATGTCAACTTTTCAGGAACAGGAAGGAAAACAACTCTTTTTTTTTTTCTGCGTCCTTTTTTTCTGGGTTTGAAAAAGTGTCATAAAACAAAAATAAACAATGTCTTCGTCAGTCCTTCAGCTACAAAAAAAAAAACAACACATCACCAAAATAAGATTTGCAAGGACCTGATTGTAATAATTTAAACAGGAATATCTGCTTGTAGGTGCAACACATTTCAAGCACTCTGTTAAAGAGAGATTTTGAGATTTGGGAAATGGGCTTATTTACTTTCTTACTGAGAGTTACATAAGAAGATGGACACTATTCTCATATTTGTTGGTTAAATATGAAGTTACATCCAGCTGACAATTAGATTTAACACACAGATATGAGTGTGGTATCATTCTTCTCATCTAGCTCTCAGCAAGAAAAGAGAATAAGCATATTCCTCAAAATGTCCCTATTATTTCAACGTTCATGTGAAGCTAGAGACAAACAGCTTGGACCTTAACCCAGGAATGAAGTTAAGGCTTATATCAGGAGCTTTTGATGACAGTTAGATATCAGCTATCAGCCAGTCTGTGCTGCACTTTACAGCAGTAAGCAATCAGCTTCTTTGATAAGTTATCTGACTGGTGTAACTCAAAGTAATAAGACCACCCTGTAAAACCTGCCGATTAGAGCTGCACGGCAGCCGCTCCACTCTGCTCGCAGGTTATGTGAGTACAGTAAACTGCATATGTGCGTACATATGTGTGCTGGCGTGTCGGCATCCCTTTGTCGGCCTTCCATTTTTCCTCTGCATGAAATCCAAATGTTAAGCCAAGAATTTTGGACTACACGCTACAGCTCCTGTGCGATTTACTGCGCCGTGTATAGAGGATTTCCAAAACCATGCGATTCCATGATCTACAGTCATGATGTCATTCATGCAATAACGGCTGGCCTATAATCATTCTGGTCACTTCTTCTCTCTGCTATGAAGTTCCACAGAGCAGGATGATATATCAGAATCTGGACATGGCCGTAAATATAGAGACGCACCACACTGGTAGACCATCTGATAGGTACTTGCAGAGCTCAAGGACAAAATAAAAACGACTAATGCTAGCACTGGTCTCAGAGACATGGCATTTGTGAAGATGCCTGGAAAACAGGAGCTTTTTAAAGTTAGGACTTCATCAAAATGCCAAACAACCATTTTTTTTGATTATTTGACTGTTTAAGCTGCAGAAATCAATGGACTGTGGAGCAAAAAAACGGCTTCAGAAAGACTAAGAAAACTCCTAAGATCTTCAGCAGTCTCACCACAGAATTATACCTCTATGAGCTTGAGCCTGATCCACTGAAAGAGACAGGCAGCCTAAACAAACATGACCCCTCTAACCACTACCACACACACACACACACACACACACACATACTCACACACACACACACACACTAACGTCTGCTTTCCGAGCGTATCGCAGCTCCAGGTCTTGCAGCAGAAGCCAAGAGAAAAGCTCCTGATTAAATAGTTTTGGAGCGAGTACAGCTGCTTTGAAGCCAGTCGCTGTGTTTGGCTGTTATCTGCTCTCAGGACTGAAGATAACGCAGTTAGACAGCACTCAGAGACCATGTTTACAAACAGTCAGAAGCGCTGTCAGGAGGCATCCACGGTTGAAGCTGAAATGCGGCTCAACAGAAGGCAACTGAGACAGTGATGACTGGGCAGGTGTTGCTTAAAACCTGGATACGCTGCTACCTGCTGCTGCCAGATACGCCATGAAACACTTTGTGTAAACTTTGTGTCAACTCACATCCTTCACTGCTTTGCAATGGATGTCTATTAAAGGGTCAGTACACCCAAATGAAAAAGAAACATTTTTTTTTCTTCACATAGCTCTGGCAGTGGGCTATATTGCTATGCAGATAGCAGACATAGCTTTTCCCACCCAGCAGGATCTAAACCTTCCCTTTTTTCCAATACAGTAAAGTTTTAGGAGCTTTAATCCAGTGTGCAGATACTCTCCATTTTCCCCTCATCTCTAATCTCCAAAGGAGGCTAATGGAACTTAATTTGTGCTGCTCAAACTTTGATAAGTTATCTGATTTTTAAAAAATCCAACAGTAAATGTATGTGTCCAGAAATAGTGTTGTGGTTACTCAGAAAAATCCACAAACACACAAATCAAAAATTTGGGTACTACTTTCACATAAACAACCCTTTACAAAAGCGTTATAAGCATGAATTAATGACTTTACTAATGGTCAATCACTCTCCAAGTCTGCTCTAAAACAATAATCAAATACCCAAACAAACATTGACACATTTTTCTTGCTGTAATCATTCCGCCTGTTCATACCATTAGAAAAGATAGTGGACAAAATTCACATCCCTCCATCCATGAAAAAATGTATTTAAAAGTTTATTTGAAGCTAATTTAGTGAAATCAACTCCATGTCTTTCAAAGTTAAAAACTTTTAGTGCCATTTCCCTCTTTTTGAGACACAGAAGATATCCACTTTTTTTTGACTATGTCAGATGGCTGAAGCTTCATATTATTTTCAGATATATTTTAAATACATTTTTGCTTAAAACAAGGACTGTGAATTTTGGCCCCATCACTTACATTGTAAATGCGTTTGGAGTGAATCTTCTAACGGTTAGTATGAATGGGAGGAATAATTACAGCGAGCAAAACATGACATTAAAAAGATTTTTTTTTTTTTAAATGTTGGGTTGTGGAAACTATTCCTTCAGCATCAAGTAAAAAATTTATTAACTATTAATGAAGCCACAAATTTATGCTTTAAACCCTTAATAAAAGATGAGTCATCAGAAAGTGGTTCCGAAAGTTCTTAACTACTACTACTATTAAATAAAAAAAGCAAAGCAAACTTGACTGTTTCATAGCTTTAAGTACCACAAATAAAAATTCAGTAATCTCCGCTGCATTGGGTTTGAGGCAGAAATATTAGAGATGCATATATATTAAAACCTAGGCAAATAAAACCATCTGGATGGCTAGATACATATATAATACAATATGTTTTTTTCATTTGGGTGATTTACTTTAGGTGCACATTTAGTATATTTTTGATTTATTTATCATATAACATGTTGTAGACTTGTATGACGTGATGTATCTCATCTCCAATTCTCTTTGATTTGTAAATGGAAAGGATATTCGAAGAAGCACAACAAGAGAAGTGAGGGATACAGATAAATGAGGAGAGTGGACATTGATAGACGAAGCAAAAGGAAGGAGAAATGTGTTTGAGATATAGTGTTATAGGAGAATGCTCAGCTGGAGAAGATTCATGTGAAATGATGGAACTGGTAGGAGAAGAAAGGTATTTTATTAAGAAGATTGCAGACAGACGGTTTGAGTTTGCGAGGCATATTCTGAGAGGGTCCAGTGGAAGGCTGATGACGAGGGTTTTGGTAGGGTTGATTGATGGGAAACGAGGAGTGGGAAGAACGCATAATGTGGCTTGATGACATAAAGAGAAGGAGAGGAGAGAGACGATATGAACAACTCAATAGAAAGGCTGAGAACTAGACTATTTACAAAGTCAGAGCTATTGAGAGACATCCAGACAGAATGCAATATGTCAGTTAAGTCCCTTGTTGCTTTCTTACTCAAATCCCATCCAGAGCTGAAAGGTGTCGATACTTCTCTGTCTGTGCTGCCTGTTCACTGACTTATTGAGCAGCAGCTCAATGCCCTGGTTCTCCGAGTATGATGTATGGTGATATGTGTGTGAGGTCCAAGGGGACCTGAAAGATGCCGCTGACATTGGGGACACACAGCATGCCTGGTGTGGTGGGCGCTGCAGTCTACAGGCACCACATGTCAGGACATCAAGATGGATGACATAGATTTACTCTGTGTCCAGAGGACAGAGCGTAATTCATCCCAGATGCTGAGTGACTCCTGTCCTACACTGACTGGTTAGCTGCCTGCGGGTTGCAGACAGTTTATGATTTAACTTCTGACCACAAATTTTTCACACACCAGGAATGGGTGACAGAACTCAGACAGTTTGCAGTTTTCAGACAAATAAATTTACAGCTTTTGTTAACAAGCCCACTTTTCTAAATTCAAGGCTTCCACTGCCAGAACACTGTAAATAAACAATGATTTATGAGCTATCTTGCAAGCAGGAGCTATTTTTTCATTTCCAGTATTTTTGGATGGACTGCAGGGACCAGCCCTAGAAAGACAAATGTCTGTCCCTGACTGAGTGACTCTCTCGCTCTAATATTGTAAAAAAGAGGACCCCTCATTATTAATGACTCTTTGCAGAGGAGACAAGGTACTCATAGAGAGAGGAGACAACATGTACACTAATAGCTCTTAAATGGTTATCTATGTCCCAGAAAATTCTATTTTTTATTGTGTTTGCTGCTGATATAAAGAAAAAGTAGGGAAGTATTTACATGTAAGATTTCATTTCTGTATTGATTTAAAATGCCGATTCAAATATCAATTTGACCCAGCAACACCATTAATGGATCCAAAAAGTGAATACCACACAACATAGTACTGTTCTTATTTAGTGTTCTGCACAAGTAACAGTAAGTAGATACATTTTTAATTGACTCATGTTTAGTCTATAAAACGTCAGAAATTTATAAAAACATGTTTATCACACGAGTCCACAGTGATGTCTTCAAATATATTCAGTTTACACTGATGTTACACTGAGAAAAGCACCACATCCTTGTATTGGAATGTTGGAGTTTTTGCATGATAAGTGACTTGATTGAAACATTTGTGATTAGCAATGTAATCATTTCTGCTGTAATACTGATCTTACTTCTTTCAAAAATGTATCCATTTTATGCCAGTGTAATTTTATCATTGTGTAAGTGGTACATGGAGATCTAGACACACCCTAATGTTAACAAAGAATAGAATATAATTACTTTTGTGAAAAATTACATAACCCATCCTTGACTGAGAGCAAGTTCGAGCTTGACTTCTGCCTAATTCTGGGAAAAGTAAGTTGGAAAATAAGTAGGAGGCATTTAAGAGAAACTGAACACACCGAAATGTAAACTACAAGACACAATGAACACAATGAGTCTAAGAGTGTCTGATAGAGGAATCTTTCTTTAGGCGATTTGGCTGTTACTCCTGTTGCGGTAGAGGTGTGTATTTCACAATCACACTTCATTCAGTGAGGTTTAACCATGGGCCACATTCTGTGCAACACTCAGAGATGCAGGTTAAACTGTCTTCCTGTCAGACTGCATACCACAAACATGCCATGATGCTGGTGCTGTGAAGTTGTCAGTGTGTAGCAGCTGCCCCTATGAGAAAAGGCATTTCCGTTGTTTCCGTTGGCAAATGTTTACGGTTAAATCAAACTCTTTATCTAGATCTAGAGAATAGTGCTTCACTGTCCCTTAACACAACTATTATCTACTGCACTGCATGTGTGCGTCTTAGTGTTTTGTGTGTGTTTTGGCACAGCAAGCAGGTTGAAAATTCCCTAATAACCATGATGTCATACACCTGTTTCTTGGCTCGGGGGTGGCGATGACTGATGGGACAATTTTCAATAATCATCTTATCTGATCTGGAGCTCACAAGCTGAAACCTGGAGAAATTACAAGCCCTAAATGTGAAAAGCCGTCTATTCCAAAATACTCTGGAGATTTATCCACTTTGGGACAAACTGCACAATAGAGGTTTTTCTAGTAAGTTTCTTTAAAACAATGTTTATCAAGTCTAAAAAAAAAAGTGTTTGTTTTGTCTAGCAAAACATTTTCTTTCATAAAGTACACTAATTTGGTTTCATTTACCCTTTCAATCATTCTGTCATAGGGGATTTCTCCTTTTGAAACTGCTGTTCATATTTAATGGAAGATTCACCTGTACAGCCCAAAAAGGAAAGGAGGGGTAGCTATGGCCTCTAAATAACCCTTTCCCTTTTAGCTTGTTCATGCCTATACAAAGATTTTTTCCCCACTCATTCAAACATTAACCCTGTCTTTAAAATGTCTCTGGGCAGCCAGGTTAATGCATTGCAGACTTTCAGTACAATGAGTCCACATGACCCCGCAACAAACTCTGCATTTTTAGGAGATTCACCATGAACCTGATGTTTAAATGGAATAGTACATGGACTGCATTTATATATCGCCTTTCTAGTCTTTCAATCACTCAGAGCACTTTTACACTACATGCTACATTCATCCATTCACACACACATTCAACAACTGATGGCAGAGGCTGTCAAGCAAGGTGCCAACCTGCTCATCAGGAGGAGTTCTAATCAGTCACACACCCAGTCACAGATACATCGATGGCACAGCCATCAGGAGCAATTTGAGGTTCAGTATCATGCCCAAGCTCACTTCGACATGCGGACTGGAGGAGCCGGGCATCGAACCGCCAATTAGTGGACGACCCACTCTACATCCTGAGTCATAGCCTCCCCTGTTTATTGGTGAAAGTAGTGTGCCGAGTTCACATTGCATCGAAAAAGCACTTCTTTTGAGTAGACAATTTAATTCAATCAGTGTGAAACTTAAAATGCTGTGTGGGTCTGATGATGAATATGAGTCATACAGTGGGGAACATCAGAGATGAAAAGATAAATTATTGCTGATGCATCTGTCTAGTAGTTGAGGAATAAAATGCCAAGAGGAAGCATTTTATGAACCACATCACTGTTCAAACCAGTTTGGTATGTTAACGTAGTAGTGGTCCAGACACATACCACTTTGTTATTGCCAAAACACTCCCTTTGAAGTCTAGTTTCCTGGGAAATAGAATTGTAAGGCACTGATGGGAAGGATATTATACACGTATGTCAGCTTTAAAGAAAAAAATCCCCTTAAAACATTTCAGCACAGTTGTGTATTCTCTTTTTTCCTGAGGATAAATGGCTACGCTTACATGACATATCATTAAAAATATAGTCAGGTGTCTATTGGGCAAAGAAAGAAAAGAAAAAATGGTGACTTAATGAGAGAAAACCTTCAGAAGGAAGGTTCAGTCTCTGAAAATCCAAGGTACAAAAACACATTTTAATAAAGCTAGGGGTGTGGACAAATCTACTTTGTACAAAGACAAGTAGAAAAAGGAGAGATATGGGAGGAAAATAAGAGAAAATAACACTTTTGTGAGCTATTCACTTCTCATCTTGTGCCATTACCACATCAAAATTTTAATTTGTGCTTGACCAAATACCAGTTAGCACTAGCAAATGTTAGCATGCAAATGTTGATAATTTAAATAAAACTTTCTCTGTAATTTGCTAGTATTTAATGGTTAATTTTACAGAAAGAATGGTGCAATTAGGGGCAAATTATAAGAAAAAACTGAAAAAAGTGTTAAGTTTGTAAGTACCCACACACTTTATTTGGGTTCATATGTAGTTGTTAATTTGAAAAAAGTAAAAAAAATAATTTCCTAAAAGTAGCTGCAGTGTAACTGTTAATTCTAAGGACATGTCTTTGAAAGGGTTGTGTAATTTGGTAGTATATGGGAAATGTGCTCATCATAGATTTTTAGGAATCTAATATGCTCATGTATAGTTTGACACACAAAACTACACACTGAAAATGTATTTTATGTCAGTTAAAGTTCACTAAAGTTTTCTCATAATTTGTACTAAATTGCACTATCTTTCTGTAAAATGTTTCTAGGAAATTAGTATGAAATTAAAGGACCTGTAAAACAAAGCATTACCGTAGCATTCTACCGCTAGTGTTTGGCAGGAAGCACCACCAGCTTTGCTGAATACAAAGCTGCTAGCTTGGCTGTAGACTCTTGTTTTTTTTTCATAAGGACACCTCTCTTAAGCAGGTGAAGAAAAAGAAGAAAAAAAGAAAAGGAAGAAATGAGAGAAAATGTCCTGGGGAAAGCATCTGTGGGTAGACCATGAAGTAGATATAAATAACAGGTTGAGGTTGAGGTGAGTACATCAAAAAAAGTAAATTACAGCTGGAATGCACCAAACATCACAGACTGATGGAATTAAACAGCATAAGAAGATCCAAGAGTCGTTTTTTCTTTAATTATAGGCTTCACCTCAGTTATCTGATGTAGCAATCACACTCTCATCTGCCTTTATTTGCTTTGTGCTTATCAAACATGGCTGCTCCAGTAGAGTTTGATGGGCAGAGCGCAACACAACCATCGCCAAGGTTGTGGGTTTGATCGCTAGCGGGACCACCTATGCTAAAAATGCATGCACTCACAGCACTGAAAGGCAGTTGGGGTAAAAAACATCCACCAAATGGACTACCCTTAAAGGATAAAGTACTGAGTGTTTGCCTGCCAAGACAACACAAGAGGAAATTTACTCAGCCATAACAACCTCAATGCAAGGTCAGGCTTCTCAGCCACAGTAAGGCTGAAATTCATTTGAATACCTTTGGCAGCATGTAGAAATTAAGTTGGATGGAAGTGGAGGGGTGCTCGAGAATATTCAAACTGTTGATGCTGAGAGTTCATCGACATCTATGAATGTTATGATGACCTCTCATAATTGCACGCTACAAGAAGTGATGTTTTGAAAGAAAATATGCTTCAAACTTTACTTGTTTGTGGTGAGACCATTAAAGTGCAGTGTGTCTTTCTGTGTGTGTTTTGGCATGCGTGTACTTGTGAACACTGTATATGAAGGAAGAGTGAGAGACACCAATGCATATGATAACATAAGTTTGAAATGCTTGAGCGTGGTGTTGCATGTGCGTGACCTATTGCAATGTGTTGACTGGCGCACACATTTTTCTCTGCTTGTTTGTGCGTGTATGTGTGTGCTTCCTTTGTAATGATAGCCCTCGATCTCTCACCAGGCGGCAAGGCTACTCCTCTAAACCTCACGGTCTTTGCCAGCCCCCGAAGCCCAGAGTATATAGCCTGCAGCTGGGCCACAGAGAGAGCTGAGTCCCCTGTTAGCTACTCAAACTTGGAACAAATGTTAACAAAATACACATAATTAATGGAAGAAAACAAACACATACAAACTGTGCTCACATCAAGCAAGCGTCTACACGACAGCAGGCAGAACACCATATTCAATGTCAGAGTATCACTTTTTTTTTTCACATCAGACCATTCTGAGGATCCTATACTGCTGTAGAGGATGTAAGTGTGATCTAGCATGGTCTAACTCCATCTAGAGGTCAATCTAGGAAACACTGGTTCCTTTGTCTGTCTGAAAATTCATAAATAAAGCACAAGAAAAAAAATCTATCAAACTATATTTTTATTGTTAGACCCTTCATATAAGCATTACTAAAATGTAACAAAGAAGTATGAATTAAAATGTTTAAGTCAAATTTAGAAAATGCAGATGCACACAGTATTTCATAAAAGAATTACTTTTGCACAGGCGAAAAAGCTCAAGACATTAAACCAATCTGTTCAAGTAAACCAGCTTACAGTACATGACAAATAGGAAGAAAAATGTAGCTGATTCAAACAGCTGCTTAACAGTTTCTTTGCTGTTGCATAATCTGAAAATAAACATAGAAAACAGATACCAAATGTGCAGACTTACGAGAAATATGGACTTAACCAGTGCATAGATAATATGGTTGCAGTCTGACAACTAATAATACTGTGGAGTAAATGATTCAGTAGCTATAATGTAAATCTACACAAGTAGTGAATACGATGTGAGAAATGACTGGTGAGTAGTTGCTTAACAAAAACATTAAACTGTTGATGCATCTTCCTATAACTCTATAGCTAAAATTAAATGTATCTGCAAATATACTTCATTAAAACTTGCAGCTAATAAGTACTTAAATATGAGGTATTTAAGGAATGTGACATTTCTCTAAAGGAACATTTGCACAAGTATGGCCCTGTCCCCGTGTCACAGGCTGGTCAAAGATACATCAGTGGGCAGGATGTCCTTCTCAGGACTTTCCCCTGTCCACGTCACCAACTGACCCCGACCTGTTCACTGGTCCTGGACTGAGCAGCAGATACAGCAGCTGGAGTGAAATGTCCTACCTCGCTCATTATTGCTTATCCTTGCCTGAGAGACAGAGACAAAGCAGAAATTCACTTGGAGTTATTCACCATTACAAAACCTTAATGTCTGTCAAATTGTACAAAAACATCTGAATTAATGGTTAGAAGAAAACCTGTAAGTTTTACACACTAATTACACACACATAGACTAAAATGTCAGTTTACCCAAATCTCAAGAAACCATATTTTTTCACTTACTCCAGTCATAGTTAGCTATGTAGATACTGTAGTTTTGGATTTATTTACAAAAGTTTAAAACCTCCCATCACTTTAACCTCAGTACAAAGGAGGTGAATGGGATTTTGTTTGCACACAAATGATCATAAAAAAACACCCACAAAACCAACATCTCTTTCCAAAAACAATGGCCTGGTTACGAAGGACAATGTACAGAGCTTGCTGCAGAGAGTTCTCACTATTTCCTACTTTCAGCAAAAAATAGTCCCTGATTAAAACTGCTGACAGTGAGGTCTGTGGATTATTCTGACTGACCCAGGGCACTGTTTCTGGAGAGTTTTATGATTTGGTTGATCTGACTCTTAAGGCCTGCACGCTTGGAATTTTAAAATTAAATTGTTACGAAACAGAAGTTAATCCAAATTTCCTCACTCTTGCCTGCGTTCATCTTACCTTTATTGGGGACAAACTTGAGCGAGTGACTGAATATTCAAAAACGTGACACTCCCTTCTCTGGGCCGTCATTCACAAACTCGTGGCCCAGTCCGTTGCCGCATTTGCCACAAAGAACCTGTGTACGTATTGATAAGATGAAAGTACTGGTTCCTGTGTCTAAGATAGAGGGTTCAGTACTTCCAAGCAAGTGATTAAAAAATGCATTATTTCTGTTGTATGACAGTAGTTATTATGACTCTGACCTTGAAGGCAGTGAGAGTCTCCATCATCTTGGTGACGCTGTCCTCTTTGATGGTTTCCGTAAAAGCGGGCCAGGGTGACGAGTGGGCGAATTTGGAGTGACTGGAGAACAGTGGATGGTTACACTTGGAGCACACATACATACCTGCAGGGAACAGTTAAGGTAAAAGATAAAGGCAGTTGCTTTGCTTTTTTACTTGAGAGATCCTGGGAGTGGACCTCCATCAATGAGGCCCCAGGTAAATCTGAGGGGTCACAAGATGATTGATTAATAATTTTTTTTTTCTGATTATACTATAAAACTGTTGCTGTTGTCTTTTGAAATAAGCAAAACTTGTACTTCTTTGGTGTCCCTAAAACTCCACTTCAAATACAATAATCTGAAATGAAAACTGCTGAAAATATGTCAAAACTAAATCCATATCATGTGAGGAGGGGTGCAAATGTAAACACAGCTTTAATTTAAGGGGTCACAAGCCAAAAAATTTACCACTGTAAATTTTGCTTAATGATCCCCTCCAGACATGTTTTAAGACATGATTAAGACACAAAAATACTCTGCTTGAGTAATAATTTGCCTCTGGTATGGTTGTTCCACAAATAAAGCTGGTTAAAAAAAACCTTTAAAAATGGCATCTGCTCCTCCTGAATCTATGAATCTCAAGAGTTTAAGTGATGAACACAAAATGTCTCTTATTTCCATTTTCAGTCTTTGTACTGGAGGCTTCAACATTCATGTTTTGTTTGTCTCATACAGGGTTGTGCAGTGATGTACAGTTTTGCAGTGAAATGACATTCAAGTTTCCATGTCACAGTTGTTACATACTGGACTAGGATTGGCTCTACACAAGTTGTGATGTCACAAATCACGCTTGTACACATACTGCTTGAACTCAGATTTAAGGCTACAGTGCTGGAATTCAATATGAAATAAACAGATATTACTGCTTTGTTTTGTTGGGTTTTTTTTTTTTTTTTTTTTTTTTTTACAAAAAGCATTCATAGCAGATTTATTTATTATTGATTCCATGGTATATCATTAAATCTAAATGAAGGTGGGTCTAAACTGTTCTTTTACAATTCTTTTACAACAATCCCAAAATAGTGTCCCACCATGCCCTTCCCCTGTACACGTCACAGTGATGTTACACAATTTTTGAATAATTATTTTTCAATTAAAACTGATCACTAATAACCCAAAAGAAGATTTTAACCAATCTAATAGCCTCATAAATTGAGAAGCAGGCCTAAAATTTTATCCTCCATAATCCAGACTAAATGGAGGTTACATCACATCACTGCTTACTATAACAGTCACCGCCGGCTCACCTGGTTTGAAATGATCCTTGTAGATCTCACCGCCAACAAACTGACAGAAAGACATGCTGTGGCGTCTATACTGACGGACTGCAGCCGGAATAAATCTTAATCTGGCTCAGTCTTTCTTCAAACGGCTATGGCAGATCACAGGACAGAGCTCTCTGGAGCAGTCTCTTGTTTTCTTTCTCTGGTGTGAGGTGATCTCTCCCGGCTGGAGATTTAACAGGAGCTCCGCCCACTGTTGTTACCCTAAATGAACACTGGGTGTCAGTGTCTGACAGCAGGAGCACAGGTGGATTTAAAGTACTCCCATATTTTGTTTTGGGACATTGAGTTTGGGTTTAATCTAGCATTGATAGGAAATCTCAGTGAAACTCTGCCAGTTAAGGAAAAATGTTGGAAAACAGAGAATCCACATTTGTATTGAAGATATCATCTGAACAGGTGACATTTTCTGTTTGACACATATAGATTTGTTTGAAATTTTCTAGCCAAATGGCTTTTAATTAGTTTGAGATTTAATAGTGAATCAGAATCAGCATACGCATATCTCACATCATCTTGGCTCTTTTCACAGTCTCAGCAGTCTCAGTAGTTTCACTATTCAGATCACCTTCACAGTCTGTCTCATTATAAGCGTAAAGGAAAGTTGTTCAAATTGAAAAAGTGAAACAATCAAAATAATGATAAAAGATCTCAAAAAAATAAGATACAGTAAGAAATCTATTCTTATCACTATCTGACAATCTCACACATTATTTTGTAAAAACTCAAACAGAGAGTGCAGATGATTTAACAATTCAAAGGTCCTTAAAAACAAAGTGAATTTGGTTTCCGTCGCGTTGAGAAGGTTGAAATTTATCTGATTTCCCAACTTCTGTGGAAATATGTCAGTGTTATCGCAACGGATTCTTCTCACTGCTGCTTGCAATGTGAATTATTTACTTGTTTAATGATCCAAATTGTTTAAAACCACAATACATAGACAAGACACAGCATACTTTCTAGGATTGATAATACTGAAAGCGTTATTTAAAGGTGTTGCCCACCCACACTAAACCATTTTAATGATGGTACTATGTTTGATTAGATATCTTCTCAGAACCTTGTGGGCATGTACAGCTTGTGCTTGACTGACATCTCTCCAGTTAGGGCCTATCCTATCTTCAACCTGAATAGACATTTAATCATCTGGAATAAATGAAAACACCTGTTTAACACCTGTATAATACTTAACACTTAAGTGGTGAGATCTCTGACAACATAATGGTGAATCATACCAAAGTTATTTTTAACCTGCCATGTGAGGAGAAAGAAGATGAAGAATCACACAGGCAGACACCTAACAAAAACTGTGAATTTATTTGAGTTAGAAATTCTCAGTTAAAAGAACAAATGATGTCAGCGTTATCAGTGCATGGCAGGTATCATGGCAGGTATCAAGAATTTTGTCAAACGTGAACACTTTCAATTTAAACATAGGTTTCCTTTATGAAAATAAATATCCTTGTCTTGATAGGAAAATTCAGTGATGATGTTCCTGTCAATTGCAGGTCTATAATCTTCACTCATACTTGCAGTAGTGCTTAAGTGCCTCTGGCAGCTCCAGCCAGTCAATGGCCATCCTGTGGACGATGTGTTTCTGGATAACCTTTCTGCACAATGTCTGCAATGAGGAGACTGAAGCAAGAGAGCATGACGAAGACAAAAAAGACTGTGGATTAGCATAATAAAGCCAGTGGAGAGAAACCACGAGGACATAATGTATAAAAAGTGTCTTGTATAGCTGCATGCACTTTGACACTCACATCCATACTCCACCTGGACAATTCTGACACACTTAGTCGCAGCAAACACATCCACCACAGCATACAGAGGCTGGGTGGTGGGGATCCCCTTTGCAGAAGCTCCCATGTCCTCACCATTAATAACAATGTGCATGTCAGCCAGGTCTCGCCCTTTAGGCACATACAGTACTCCTATGCGGCTGCGTCTGGCTGTGGGAGGTAGTGCGTTTGTCTTATACAAGTCATCCAGAATATGGCTGAAGCGTCCAGGCCGACTGCGGCCCACCAGCTTGTCTCTGGGGATCCAAACATTGTCAATGCACAAGTGAGAGTCAGTGAAGAAGGCCATTGGTTTGGTGTTTTTCCCTTCTCCTCCTTGGTCTCCATTTTCCACCTCCCCTCGCCCGAGCCTCTGACCCCCAGCAAGTGCTCCTTCTCCAGCCTCTTGGCCACCTGCTCTTGCGTCCACCTCTTCTATGACCTTGTTGTGGTTGCGAGTGATTGCGAAGATCCAGCTGTCGCCCAGGTCTGTCAGGTCTGGGATGGAATACTCAGGCACCACCTCTAAGCTCCTGGGGTCCCTGGCGGTCAGGCCGACCCGGAGGTGGCCACACCAGCCCAGTTCCTTGTCCTCTATCTCTATGAGAAAAATCTCCCCCGGCTTCAAGGAGTATTTGCTGAAACACACCCCATTAGCAAAGCTCTCCACCCGAGTCGCCTGAGTACCTGAGTGGTCTAGCTGCACGTTTCTTCCATGGATGGGGTGGAACTCCATGAATTGGTCAGAAAAGCACTCCATTTGTAGTTACGTTTCCACCAAATGAAGCAGTCTCTGTAGTGCAGAGAAAAGAAGTAACTATCAAGAAGAAAATCCCAATCAAAAACATAACAAAAAGAGACAGACTTACACAAAATTTCCAATCAGATGGTCTCGCAGTGGTTTCTGACTGTTGGTGACCAAAATGTGGTCATTGTAGAGACAACTTGCACAGACTCGGGACATTAGCCTCACTCCTCCTATCTGTCGGTCACTCAGGGAAGCTTCTAGTAGAGGGCTATTTTTGAACAGCTGCATATGTCAACAGATGGCAAGGTATGTGTGTGTGTGTGTGTGTGTGTGTGTGTGTGCACGCTGAGGGGGGATGGACAACATTCACATGCCCGCAGTCACTCACGTTCACACACACCAGACTTGCAGGGGATATTGAAGTAGGGTTAGTGGGAGCAATCAAGCCCCCTGGGCCACAGCACTCATTTAATTTCACAAACCCGTGTACTGAAGTAATAGCTGCGTAATTATCATAATACCATATGCCAGGGAGATATGTTAAACAGAAGGTCTTTCATAGCTACACTCTAAATATAGTCTATGCAAATACTATGTGGATTCCATTCTTATGTAAAACAGCAATTATACTAATATGGCAAGATAGAGAAGTCTGTGGAGATTTATTATGATAACGGAATTACATCATAAAGTGTAATTATATTTAATAAGGTAAAAAAAAACACTATCATTAGATACTTTTCATTGTATGTGAGTAAAAATAAAAAGTGATACATACTTTTTCACTTGCTGCAGATTTAATTCATATCATTTCAGTCTGAATAGCCTTCATCAGGTATTTTTATCCCATAAAATTATATTAATTATATATAAATTAAAAATGAATCAATACCTGGTATAGCTGTCACCTGTTACATAACAGGTCTAATATGAAGTTATTTGTCATAAGAAATGACAAATACCAAAAAATCTAGGATCAGTTGGAGTGCATTTGAAAAAGCTGTACATTATATATGGCCTGTTAAAGTGTTACTGTTTATTCATAATTGTGGGAATTTCCTTTTTATGCTCCACTTTTTCCAAAGTTTAATATGTCATTTTCTACCCAGTATATCACAACATTGCCAATCTATAGTAGGTCCAGTATATTGTGAGACTTTTTACTCATGAACTAATCATGGCCATTTTCTGTTGTAATAATTGTGTCATTGTGTGTAAAAATGTCAGCAGTTTGTTAAAATGTCTGAAAATATTTGGCAGTATTGTTTGGAAATGTATACATAGCATTTTGAATCTAGATATGTCTTGTATGACTTTATAGTGTCATGGTTGTATGCATGACATAATAATAAAAACTCCATATAGCACTTTTTAATGGAGAAACACAAGTTTTTAAGAAGAATAAAGTGCAATAAATCATAGGGTAAACGCTGCAAAAACAATGCTTTGTTTTAATATACATATATATATATATATATATATATATATATATATATATATATATATATATATATATATCAAGTTAAATCTACTAAATACTTTAATACAAAGGCAACAGATAATAAAATAAGAAATAAGAGAGGGTACCAGAGGAAAAGGGAAAGTGAACTGTGCATGCATCCCTGTACTGGTGTCTTGGGTGAGTATTGACAGTCAGTCATGCAGCCAGCCTTGCTCTTTAAGAACATCTCCTCCAGTCAGTGATGGATGGAGGTTATTGTCTCTCACCCCAGCTGCAGCCTGCACACCACTCTGCCCCGTTCCTCATATTGTCATTTCTAGGGCTTGTAGTATGTTTTATGTAGGCCAAGATGGAGGGAGGGAAAGGGAGAGGAGGGGGATATTATTCTTTTATCCTCTTCTTTCTTTCTTTGTTGTCATGAAAATACTTCAAGATTATTCCCCTTGGCATTGGACACATTAATGAAGACACTTTGGAAAAAATGACATATTTGCACCAGTTTTATCTGATGACCTGTACCATAGTGGTCTCCAAATGATGCCTGCAATTGAAGTGAGTGCAATGGAGTAGAAAACAGTACTATTTAACCTCCAGGCTGAACTTTAGCCATCACCGTGTTTTGTACAATTAGAAAGCGTTTACCCTCTGCGTATTTGTGTGGTGTGGGTGAGTTTGTGTGTGTGCGTCTGTTGGGGCTGCTAGACTCTTAATCTGGATTATCATGCAGCGCGGCCATGCTTTTTATAATCAGTTTGGTGAGCTGTGATTCTCGGCAGCGCATGACACATCTGGATGCAGGCAGTTGGGTTAAGAGGAGGTGTGTATGTGTGTCAGTGTGTGTCAGTGTGTGTCTGCGTGAGAGAGAGAGAGAGAGAGAGGGAAAGGGGGAGAGAGAGAGAGAGCATTCAGACTCCTCCTCACTCCACGGTCCTTGTGTGCACAAATGGAGAGGGATCAGAAGACAACACCGAGCAGCAGGTTTAGTCACATTTCCATGCACAGCATCATTTTACGGGTAAGTGAACAACACTCATCTCCGTTTATGTGCTTATGCTTGCTTTGTTTCTTTTCACAGGACATCATCAGCACTGCAGACATTTGTAATCTTAGCTGAAAGTGGTCTGCAACATTTTCAACAGCATTCACTTCAACTTCCACTCCTGCTGTCATGTCTGCATGTCACTCTTGTCTTGTGGGTGTGAGTCGTCCACAAAGAGGGGAAAGTGCAAAGAGTGCAGCTCTGAGTGAAATTTTGTGTCCTGAAATTTATATATCCACTGCTCAAGTTGTGGGCTACATGCTGTATTTTGTGCATTCATATTCATTATATATGTACATATATACAAAAATCAATTGCTTTCGGATAATTGTGACAACTGGTTGTCATTAGATTTGTTAGTAGGACATTAACACCTGTTCAACCTGTCAGACCTTTACTTTCATTTACCAATCACAGATTTTGGTGTAACTAAAGCTGTAACCAACCATCTATTTTCGTCATCCATTCATCTGTCGGTTACTTCCAATTAATAAATTAATAATTTGTCTATAAAATGTCAGAAATTAGTAAAAACTTCCCATCAGAATTTTCCGCAGCCCAAGGTGCAATATTTAGGTTAGTTGTTTTATTCAACCAATTGTCCAAAACTTGAATTTACTCTGTTTCATCATAAATGATAAAGAAAGCAGCAGATTATCACATTTTAAGAAGCTAGAAGCAGCAAATCTTTGACATGTTTTGCAAAGAAAAATAATTGAAACTAATCATTTGTGTGTTTCTTGTGTGATTCTTCAGTGTTGCAGCTGATCTGAGGTCATTTTCACATAAAATTGAATCAACTGCTGCAAAAAAATCTGCACTTTTAATAAGCACTTTTTTATTGCATTGTATTCTGACAATCCTACTCAGTGTATGTTTTGATTTTTAGTGATTATATACAGATGATAGTCTCAGAACGGAAATGCTTCATTATCATGACAATCACACTTAAGGATTTAAATTTTCTTTGTTTACATCCCTTACAATTTACAGGATAATTACAGGAAAAAACACAATTCTTCAAAAAGATATTACAGTCTTTTGTTGATTTGATAATGAATTTAGAGGGTGCACATCACTCCAAAATCTCCAATAAATTGGGCTGAGATCTATTTTCAGACTTATCAAACCATTCAGTGGCCTCTTGTACCCTGCATAAAAGCATCTGCCCTCCTTATGGTCCCACACTCATTTATTTAGGTTTTGTCTTTAATTTGTAAGATCACTTGTAGCAAAGGAGCTCTGAGGGATTGCAAAGTTACTAACTTCAATCAACACTAGGTCACAGACACGAGCAAGAACACCCCACCAAATGTTGGTTTAGCCCGTAATCCTGCTGTGTGATTTGTCAGATTTCACAGTTAAACCCTGCATTAATGTTAATCTGAGATTGTTACTGTCCGTGTCTGATCAGAGGGTGGCAGACAAACACACACAAACTCCTACACACACACTGAGTCACAGACGTGCTGTTGATACTTTTCCTGATTGAGAACATAAAGGACTGATCGAACACCACACTGAGAACAGATGTGGGCTGTGTGTCGTGCTAGAGTCGTCACATGATCTCTGTATTTCACACTCAGCCTCATGGAAGAGTTAACAGCTTTCTTATAATTGTTTTACAAGGATTATCATTTAGCATTACACGCTGCTGGTTAGAGACCTAATTAGAAGATCAAAAAGGTGACTGATCCTCAATGTCCTTAAATCAATTAATCGTTTATTGATCAAAGGCACCCAATGCATCCTTCTGTTCTTGTCTTCCTTTTCTGATACTTGTTAAAACCACATAGTTTTACTCAGCTTTCTGTAGCCTCTGGGGTTGTCACAGCTGAATGTGTCCAACAACACGAAAACGAAAAACCCAAAGGACAGAAAAAAATTTGACCTGCTGGTTGCACAGATGTCAGAAGATCATCAAAGTGGTAATATTTTATATTTTCATGGCAATTCATTCAATAGTTGCTATGACATTTCACTCAAAACAACAAATGTCAACCTCATGATGTTGCCAGAAGAAAACTCAGGGGATCATCAAAGTCAATAAGATTCATCGTCTTGGCACCATGGATATCTGTACCAAATTAAATGTCAATCCATCCAGCAGTTGTCAAGACATTTCACTCAAAACCAAAAATACCAGCCTCATTGTGGTAATAAAGGAAAGGTCAGGGGATCATTAAAGTCTATAGGATTCGTCCTCATGGGAACAGGAAGGCCTGTGCAAAATTTCTCAGCACTGCATCCCATAGTTGACATATTTCAGTCTAGACCAATGTGGTGGACTGACAGTCCAACATTGCCATCTATAGAGCCACAACATACATAAACTCATATGAACGAAGTGGGGCTAAATTACTTGTTTATAACTTAAAGACTTAAATAGGGTACTATTTTTTGATACTGTAAACCAACAGGTTTTAGTTGTCCAGTTGCAGTCACTAGCAGCAGTTTCCACCTAACATCACAATATGACAACACCAGACTTTCCTGTTAGTGCTCTACAATTAGCTTGGACAAAACATTGTAAGCCTAACAGTAGTTTAGCCAGACTAATGTGCGTGTGAGTGCATGCTTGTGTGTGTATTTTCTGGCACCCTCCAGCTTCTGGTCCCTCTTCAAACCCCGTCAAAAGGAAGGTTTAATGCCGCCTGCCTGCATGTGTGACTGTGAGGTTTATCTCCCCACCGTCCATTTTGGGTTAGAGCAGATTAATCAGAATCCACCAGCTGCTGTGGAATTGGTTGAAATTGTGCCACACAGCGCTGTACTGTAATGCAGTTACATAAATCAGACCAGTCAGAGGTAGGGTTTAACTTGCATAAAGAGCAGGGCACTTGACTCAGAGAGACAGCAAATAAAAGGGTCCCCACTAGGCCTTTGTGCTGCTTCCCAGCTTGTGTCCTTTGATGCAGAACGGCTATGTTCTCCATAAAATGACAGCTTGATAACACATCATGTATGGTTTTGCTAGTACTTTTTGTCAAGTCAGAATACGTGGTGGTCTGTTATCTGCTATGTGAAAACATGCAATGGGGGAATGACAGACAGCATCTTTGAACCCGACTTATTATTCATCCCAAGGTTACATAAGGAACTCTTTAAGCAACCTTGTGAACACATCTGAGGTAGAGTTGTGACTCTGACTTTTTTTGGCTCAAAAAAGCCAAAAATATCTCCTTGTTTTATACTGAATGCCTGCACATTTACTTCAGTTGTAACTAGTTCCTCTACATAGATTGAATGGATTATGTGTACATATCAAATCGGCCCTTAAAAAAACATTAGATCCAAGCCTGAGCTGCCCTAGTTTGTGCAACATTTGGGCTAGAAAGACTGTCTTGTCTATTTTTGCATGCCTCTAAAACTCATTCAGTATGTGGAGCGACAGCTATGGGAGAGGTGCTTCCTTGGCTCTGATTCAGATTAGCTAGTCCTGTATACAGATTCATGTAAATTTCCACTACTCTTCAAAGCTTAACATGACATGCACACATTAATGCGTCATCGGCACCATGTAAGCAGTTTTTCTGACAATGAGGCACTAGCATAGAAAAGATGCCCTTCCTCTCTCTCCATGGCTCATTCCCTGACTGTTTTTATTTGTTCTGCCTCCAAGGCTTAATAATGTAGCTGACCATGTTCTTTATTTATTCTCTTCCAGTGAATCTTATGTGCCTTGGCTGTGCCATGTAAAGTCAAGAAATGGCAGAAAATGGAAAAAATGGGGGGAAAGAAAGCGAAGATAAAGGAAGAAGAGTTGTCAGACCTCTCCAGGGCACCAACAGCCCAGCTCATGACGTCCCCCCAGTAGGTGCCACCTCGCTTGGGACAATGAGGCATCTCTCACGAGGGATAGTGATCCAGCTGACTGGGACAGAGGGAGAGTGGGACAGCCTGGATGAGAGTGAGCTCATCTTCTCCCTTGATCATGATGAGGACTACCCCTCTATCTCTCTTTCCAAGGAGAGGCAGCTCTCCGTTGACGATGACAGAGGGTTGCAGTCCCAAGCTTTCCATGTCCCTTTTTCTCCCTCATCACCTGACTCTCTGGGGAACTGCTCCGCCACGGGCCCCAGCTTCCTCTCCCCAGGCCCTTCCTCACCCACCCACCGGCCGCTGGCCAGCCTGGTCAAGTCCCTGTCCACAGAGCTGGAGTTGAAAGAAGGCTCCACCCTCAGACCTAAGCCCCTTCTCAGCCTTGTGAAGTCCATCTCCACGGAGATCTCCCGTTCAGAGCCTGAGGTGTCGCAGTCAAAATCTGACTCTCGCCTCAACCTCCACCTGTGGAAGCAGCTGACACAGTCCAAAACCCGTAGCAATGGGGACTCTCGTACAGCGCCCCCCTCTCCATGCACACTCTCCCCTGGTGCAGAGGGTGTGAAAGGGGGCTTCTTCAAAATGGAACTGGAGGACACCAAGAGGAAGCTCTCTGAGGCCATGCATGAGCCACTGAGCAACATGTTCAATAAGATCATGAGAGAGGACAGCGCTGGCAGCCCCAAACACCAGTGTAAGAACCAGGGGGCTCACCAGGTCAGCTCCAAAGGCTTGGGCCGAGAAAGTAGCACAGATACAGGGGTGTCAGAATCTCCCATGTCTAGCACTAGGCGAACAGACAACGATATTTTGCCTGTTTTTGACTGGCCTTCCGTGAGGCATCCTGGGGGAAGCCACCATATCACCTGCCCTGTGCATCACAGCAAACATCATAAGGATGAGGAGCTGGAAATATGCACAGATGGTGACATGATGCAAGTATTTGCAATTGAGACTAACAGGCAAACAAGGAGAGTCCCTGCAGCACCCCTAGTTAGGACCTCTCGTCTTCCTCAACCCCCTCATCCTCTGCCACGCATGAGTTTATTCTGTGTGGCAGTGCTGTCCTATGGATACTTCATCTTACCTCTCAGTCCATACTTCTCTGGCCTGGCTCTGGGAATGGCAATGGGCTTCTTGCTAGGACTCTTGCTCATTAGGATGGGGTCCTCCAGGTCTCGCTATTCAGCTCCTTCATGCAGATCAGCACAGACTGTACTGGGAGAGGAGATTCTGATAGATGGCATTGTCAGCACTGAGCCTGACACCCTCAAGGTAAACAGATGAATCACTGAGGAGATAACTTGCGTCATTGTGAGTTATCTCGTCGTCACCATATTTTCAGCCACCTCATTCTCACTGCTATATGCACACATTTCTTGACAGCCAAATAACTTTCTGGAAGAACACTGAAAGTACTCTTATAGGTGTTGTAAAGAATCATCAGACTTTGAATTTCATTTCTTTGGTCCACCCTTATTTAGACATGTCAATGGTCATCACAAAATGGTCAGGTTAGGATCTGGAAAATAGCATTATTTGAATATGAATACACCTAACCAACCAATATTTCTCAAATTCAGTCATTCTCTTGAGAGCGGTACGAGAGAACGTTTTTCAGAACTTGCCTTTTCAGTGAAAAAAGGTTCAAAACAAATTGAAATTCAATATCTCTCTGGCTGTGCCACAATAACATAATTGGAGGCTACTCTGGGTAGCAGCCTTTCCAAAAAAAACACAAGTGCAAAAACTCATTAGAAAACCTACTTAGTGAAACTAACAAAGACATTTAAAAGTTCCTCAGTAGAATACTCCATATAATTGGTTTTCAACTGTTCATTTGTTGTAAAAAAGTCGACAAGTCACTTCAGCACCTCTGCTGACTTGTTCCTTCACAGATTAAAGCCTCTGAAAGTGGCATGCAACTGCATAAGGTTTCAAGAACGTAATTAAAGTCTTCAATAATAAAAACTGCTGGAGCTGCACTGATAATTACTGTACTTCTCCTAGCTGAGCTTGACACAGGGCAACTGGATAGGATACCACCTAGACAGTTCCAGTCAGTTCCAGAGGCAATTAGTGGCAGATCCGTGCGAGAGGAAGCTATAATTTGTCAGAGCGCCAGGCAGGTGGGGGCTGGAGCATGTTGATGGCTAGTGGGGTTTACTTTCTCCATGTTGAGATAATTCTCATTATTAGCAGTTTGGCGTCAACCTGAAGCTTGAGGTGTTTTTAGAGGTCGTCTGATGATCAGATGACAGAATGAAAACAGTTATGGGGTTTGATTGTGGGCACACTTCTAAGAAGAGGGCAGAGGCTGACACATCTATTAATGAAATTCAGATCTAATTTGTATGTATAACACATTGTTCACTAGTTAGATGGAGCATTGCAAAGGACAATCAGGCTTTTAACAGGGATCGTATGACAGCATTCAGCTCACACGTACAGGCATCCTAATGAACATTATTTTAGTATTTCAGACAGAGTAAGTTCTATCCCCAAACTTCATGTTTCACCATCATTTTAAAGCCAGATAATCGCTTTTTTTCTTTCAAAATTATTGTTTTATGTTATTATATATTGTTAATTATTATTGCAGACTGATTGCCAACACAACACCATGATTTTCAAGATTGGAACATTTCAAGATCAAGTGTTTATGACTTACTTGAAAAAGCACTGACATAGTGTTGATTTAAATTAACACTTACCTACTGCTTTTACAGGGCTGGATGAATGAGATACATGATTACGACCCAGAAACCTACCATCCAGGGTTGACTCATTCTGTGCTCGCCTCCCTAGAGGGCTCCTGTCTCCGCCTGGACTACCCGCGTACAAACATCAGTCGCAGGGCCATGTATGATGAGAGAATTCACGAGGCCACCTTCATCAAGTCACGTTCCTTTCAGCTTACAAAGAGCAAAGTATGATTGCAGCCTAAATGTATGTATGGGATATTTGTACTGTATCTGAGACTCTTTGTTTTTTTAATGGGATATACAAAGCTAAGTAAAAACCTGATAACATTTACTTATTAGCACTAAAGACAGTACAAAGTATAGTTAAGGCTGATGGGAATGTCATTAATTTTGTAGGTATTTGGACATAAACCAAAGTATTGGACAACGTATTGTACCTCATGATGGGGCTAGATGAAAAGTCAATTGATCACCAAAGTTTCCAAGGGCAAACTTGAATGTAGTAATCCATCCGAAAGTTGTTGAGACATTTCTCTCAGGGATCATCAAAGTCAGTAGGATACATCAGAGGACCATGACCATGACAGTCCATCCAATAGATGTTGAGATATTTCAGTCCGGATCAAAATGGTTGACTGACCTGACATTGCTATCCCTAGAGCTGTGCGGCTAGCATGGATGTAAATCTAAATGTATGAAATTAATGCATTGATGCTAGAGTGACATTTACATTCAGTACAATGTCTGAAATAGTTTGTAATGTCTGGGAGAAAGTAAACAAATGTGGAGAAAAGCCTATTTGAAATAAAGGTCAGGTTGCAAGAAGAAGGAAAATCAACCTCTAAAGTAGGTTACTCTCTTCAGCATTAATTAATAGTTCATAAATGGGATGTCTGACTGTACTGCCCATTTAACAGTTGTCTCTCTACGACTGTTCCCAAAGGTTCTCCTGCTGCCATCTGTGTTGGCTCGGAAGAGACTGTGGAACCCAAAGTATCCCATCTGCATCCAACTGGCTGGGGAAACAAACCCCCAGGAGGAGGATGGAGGAAGGTTGGAGGATAGTCGGGAAGTAGAACCAGGGGCAGAACCAGCAAATCCAAGACAAACTTTTTCTAAACCTGTCAATGACCCTCCCACCACTCTTTACCTCTTTGGACGCACAGGGAGAGAGAAGGAGGAGTGGTTTCGCCACTTCCTGTTTGCATCCACTGCCACAGAGAGAGAAAAAGAGACAGACAAACAGAGGCCTGGCAGATGTGTGTCCAGATCGGGTATGAGAAACGTAAATAATGCATTAGTGAAGAGAAGGCCTTCAGATAAGGCATCTATACAAATGCTGTATATGTGTGGATTATGGATTACATGCTCCAATTCTTTTCATTTCAATGCCAATCCCTTTCAAGGGAACACACAGATCTCATAGTTGTTTGGTGACCAGACAGGGCAGGCATCAGGAAAAAAATCTATTAGATGCACCAGCTTTGTGTTTTTTCATAGAAATCTGTCATTGGATCTGTCATATGTCATAATTCTTTTTCCATACCATACTCTTGCTTAATGCATTCATTTAAGGCACTTCTTTAAAACAGTTCTATGACACTCTTGCTACCTGCTGAAACATGAAGGAGAAAACACATTGGTTTAGGGATTTAAAGAAGTAGTAGTTGTTTACAGGAAATATGCTTTATAGCTTTTTAAAGAATTAAATGAAAGGATTGATAAAGTTTGGAGGTGAAGCTAGCAGCCAGTTAACCTAGTATCACATTAAGACAAGAAACAGGGTGAACCAGCTGGATTTGTTACCTTTGGACAGAACCAGGCTAGGCTAGCTGTGTAGCCTTGTTCCAGTCTTTATGCTAATCTAAGCTAACTGGTTTCTTGCTGTTCATTGAAATATTTACTTTACATTTGCTTCATATTTACTGTACAGACATGAGAGTGATATCAATGTTGTTATCTAACTCTCAGCAAGAAAGTGAATAAGTGCATTTCCCAAAATGTCAAACAATCCCTTTAAGTGATTGTAATTACATTTCTATTCAAATATTTTTTCATTGCATCCTCAAGAATTGATTTGCATTCTCTCTTGCTTTTAAAAACTGTGGTTGTTACTTTCTGTGAATGGTTGTTGTAAACAAAAGGCATTGATATCTAGAACCTTCCTGCCATGAACATTATCTTAAAGGTAAAGGTTTCCTGGTTTCCCCTAGGTGACCCAGCACCGGCACAGAGTGTTAGTGCCCAAGGCAATGTCCCAAGCAGCAGAGGCTACAGCAGAGTAGGCAGCAGTGATGACGATGCACCCTCCACACCTCCAATCCCCCCAGTCCCTGCAGCTCATGTCAATCAGACCTCCAGTAGCACCAGGGGCCTTTCACTGCTAGACTACCCCGACTACATGGCTCGTCTCCTGGCCGCCGAGGAACTGACTCCACTCACCAGCCCTGGAGCCAGCAGCACAGAGACAAGCCCCACCATCAAAGGAAATGTAAGTCATGCTCACCAATAAAATTAAGTGAAGAAAATCTAGTGAAGCTGAAGGAACATTCCAGAGCTGGACAGTAACGTAACGTAGCATTTGCTGAGAGTTAAGAGTGACACAGTGAAATAGCAAAAACCAGTAAGTATAAAATGGAATTAGTTACAAACAATTTTACTAAAGTGGGTCAAAAAAGCCCCCTAGAATTAACCAAAATGTACTAGAGAATATAGCAGAGAGGATACTGAATAAAACTGATTCAAGTTGATTATGTGAAATTGTTCCACTCTTCTTCCTCTATCTGTAGCTCAGAATTCTTCCAATCCTGCCATTTTCCTGTCCTTGCTTACCCCTGACTTGGGTGTCTTTTCTACAGTGTACCTGTGATCCAGCAGAGTACCTTGGGAAGAGCCAGACTGTGTGGGCTAACGCTCTAATTGGTCGGATCTTCTGGGACTTCCTCCGAGAGAAATACTGGGCTGACGCTGTTTCCCACAAGATCCAGAAGAAGCTCAGCAAAATCAGAGTGCGAGCACTTTCAGTGAAAGTTACTGTGGCAATTTAAATTCATTTCATATGTGTTAATATGTGTTACACTTTAATCATTTTAAAACTAACTCTGATATTCTCTTTACAGCTGCCTTACTTTATGAATGAGCTGACTCTGACGGAGTTGGATATGGGCTGCTCTATGCCACAAATTACCGCTACCTCCAGACCAGAGGTTAACCACAGAGGTGAGTACAGACACATCATGGACACACCAATATGCAAATGCATCCACAGGGACTGACATACACAGTATCAAGAGAAGAGTGAGAAGATGACCTGTCACTTGTGTGATTACATCTGAGTACTGCAGAGCATCAGATCAGACGTTGTTATCCTGTTGTAATCTTGCAGAGCTGGGGAGCCATTACGCCACGACCTTCAACATTTAGAGCATATTGGCTTGTGTGTGTGTGTGTGTGTGTGTATATATATATATGTGTGTGTGTGTTAAAATCAGGCAATCTGGCAGCCAACACTCCTAATGACGAGGGGAATATAAGTATGTCAGCCAAGCGGCAACAATCACAGCTTAGAATTGAAGCCAATGCGGAAGTCCCTTAAAGTGCAGTATCATTGATGGACGCTAGTTGCTGACTCCAAAAAATTCCCCGGCTCCAAGAGACTCCCATTCAAAAAGCATCAGCTTCTCTCATGAAATATTAAGTCAATAAATTTTTCAACAAGTCATTATGGTCTCAATCTCTAAATTTGGACCCTCCAATAAGTGTGCTAGTGGTGATTAAGGAAATTATTGCTCTGTTAATAAGATATAAAGATGAATAGTAGCTTTGTTGTCTGCCATGTAGGTGTTGATTGACAGCTGTGATTGACTGTTCCCTGGCTCCACACTGAGTCAGATTGTCGTAATATTTCAGTAAATTTAATGTTACTTGATACTTGCTGTGTTAGTTAGCTAATGTTAGCACAAGCCTGCACCGCTCAGTGTTCCCAGTTAGTTAGTGTTAGCTGCGGTCCAAGGTAGTGGGATATGTTTCCAGAGTATGAAAGGCTCTAAATGGAAAAGAAGGCAGTAACCGTCAGCAGCAACTCTGGACTTCAAACCGGCACTCATGAAAGTGTGACAGGTGACGTCACACCTTGCTACGTCCATCTTCATGAACAGACTATGGTGTCAGTGTGTGTGTGACATCATGATTTTCTCTGTCTCTCCACCCATTTTACTGGTATTTTACACTGCCCATCAAAAATGATCTCTTTTCAGCTCGTCCTGTTTTTTCCTGCTCAGTTCACAAGCGTCAACCCCTAAGGGAGATTTACAATCCGTTGTAATTTATTATGAATTATCAAGGTTTAATAATCACAGTGAAAGCTGTTTAATCTGCCTACTGAGCAGTGTGTTTCGAGATTAGGCTGTGTGTATGACCTTTGACTTAATTTGGGTAGTCTGGTGCTGACCTCTTTGTGCTGCTCCCTGCAGGCCTGTGGGTGGGTCTGCAGTTGGTCTACACTGGTGCCCTGCAGATGACCCTGCAGACCAAGTTCAACCTGTCCAAGCTGGGCAAAGAAGGCAGCCAGGACATGGACTGTATGACTGACACTGGTAGCTCACGGTTAGTAACAATTCTACAACCCATTTTATGTTTTTATCTCTTTTCTAAATCAATAAAGTCAGACTGAGATGAAATAGCCTTTTTGTCTACTACAGCATGCTCTGTAAATCACTTGTCCTTTGCTCTCCTTTGAGAAAAAAATTTGAAACCAAAGGGTTCAAAGCTAGAGTCCTTATTTTGATACAGCAAATCAAATTTTACATGAAGCGATAACGTGTCATTCTACCATAGGCAGAGCAGAGGGTCACATTAGGCTAGTATCTGTATCAGAGACAGGAATGATAGCAGAAATAGCAGCTGTATTATCCTTTTTTATCGTTTTTATAGTCTTACGCAAATTCACACCTACACATTTCACTATCTCTCTTAATCCCTACAGTCTCTGATGTACAAAACAGAGCCTCACATCACATTGATTAGCACAGACCTGCCTGCTTGTCATAGACCCACACTGGTAGGGATTAAAGTCCAGGCAAAGCATTACATTAGCTGTCTTTGTGGTGCACCAAAAGCTGTGCACCTATGCATAAAACTGTGTTTGTAAACCTTTTTCCTACCCCTGACACACAGATTGTCTCATATGTAATCTATCTATCAGTCCATGGAGGTGTCAATTAGGGTTCAAATCAAAATGAACCTTTTTAATGCCAAAAATTCATCCAACCATCCAGACCTATCCTCAGCGTGTTAGCAGACAGTGATGAGGAGTCCTCCAGTGCTGGTTCATCTGATGAGGAAGAACTGCTCCTCTCTGAGCCTCAGGGGCCGACAGGAGAGAAGGGATCCACACCAGCTACTGAAGGGTAAATGCTGATACTGTATGGAATGAATTTCATATGATGCCAAAGTAAGATTTTGAATGAAGTCAAAATACCTATAAATAAAAAACAGCAGACTTCTATTAATCAACACCATTAAGTGTTACTTCTCCCTTCTGTCTTTTGCATGCTATTTTTTCTAGTGCTGAACAAAATAAACTGTGCTGACATTACACTCCAGATGGCTGCCACTTTCATTTCAGACTATCATCTCTACTCAGATTTGGACTCCTTTTTTGAGCATCTGAATGCTAAATCTACTCATAAATGCAGGATCAAACTAACACTGTCTTCTCCTCTCCTCTAATCTTCTCTCACAGCACAGGGGGTGGGAAGACTGGAAGGAAGATTTTAAGATTTGTGGACAAAATCGCTAAATCCAAGTATTTCCAGAAGGCGACGGAGAACGAGTTCATTAAGAAGAAGTTTGAGGAGATGTCAAACACGCCTCTACTCCTCACTGTAGAGGTTCAAGAGCTGTCAGGGACTCTGGTTGTCAACATTCCACCTCCTCCCACAGACAGGATATGGTAGGAATAAAATGCAGAGGCTTCACAACGACATATGGTAGTGGCTGAATCCATGTCTTCCATAGTAGGGTGAGGCAGGTTTTACAAAAATGTGAAACTGGTAAATTTAAGTGTTTAGGCTTTGTAATAACATTAGTTGATAGGATGCCAAGAGTAAAAAATGCTGGATTTAGAGTCAAATTAATACTCTAAAATAAAAATAAGATTTTAACACCAAAAATGTAATTTAATTCAACTTAATCTCTTTTTTAAAAAAAAAAAAAAAACATTTATTACTACAACTTATACTACTACTACTACTACTCTGCAAATTATGACAATAATACATAATATAAAATATAATAATTGTGCTTTTTGTTAGTCTGATTTTGACTGTTTCTTGCTACATTTCAACTACAACAATATTAATTCATTTTTCTGAACATTAAAATTGTTTTCAGGGACTTATGTAAGATTCTGTACGCTTTTGATATAATACATCTTTTTACACTGTCTTTGTTAAATGCAATGAATTGTATTCTCCCACTGTTGCAATTGTAAAATAGAAGTCATTGGCAATTGAAATTCTTTGGAAAGAATTTGTCCATCAGTAACTTTCTCTATGTTTAATAGCTCTTTGTTTACTGTTTTTTTTAAAAAAAAACTCAAATCAACATTCGATGGTAAAAATTCCATATTTGTTTTTAGCTTCTTCCTTAATTCACACTGTACGGCATATAACCTAAAGAATGATCTATTTCCCTCTGATATACTTCATTCCGTGAATGTGCTGCAACTTGAGAAACAATGCTAGCTCAAAAACACAAACAAGCTGCATGTTGTTTGTGATTTTCTGCGATGTGACTCATTTTCACACCTCATTTCCTGCCAAAAGAACATTTATTTATTCTACCAATTATTTATTGTTGAGTACCGAGAGTGTTTCAAGAACTGAGATTAAATGAGACTGAAATGTGGATGATTAGGTCTGAATATCTGTGTGATACATTTGGTCTAAATGTTTTTTTTTCTTCTGTAGGTACAGTTTCTGTGTGCCACCCAAGCTGGATCTGCACGTGCGTCCCAAACTAGGAGAGAGGGAGGTGACTTTATGCCATGTGACTGAATGGATTGAAAAGAAACTGCAGGATGAGTTCCAGGTATAAAAAAAAAGAAATGACTCCTACTATTTCCTGCCTCCTCTGAGCAATACAAGAAATCTCACAATCATGTTTTCTTTCTCCAGAAAGTGTTTGTGCTGCCAAACATGGATGACATCTACCTACCCCTGATGCACTCTGCAGTCGACAGCCCTCAAGCATCCCAGCATCGGTCCCAGAGCTCCTCCACAGAGTCCATAGAAAGGATCCCACCTGAAATCTCTGAGGCAGAGTCTGACTAGTGCCTCTGTGTCAGTGGAAAGATAGCCCAAAATGCAAAATGGATTAATCACACTATACAGCATATTTACAGTGTTTGTGTGTTTGAGCAATGCTGTCTATAAGGAATGTGTGTAACTAAAACTTTAACCTGCAGCTGGGATTCATAAAAAAAGGCAAAAAAAAGAAAATGAGAATCACCAAACAGAATATGAAATAACAGTTGCCTACATGGACTCCAGTAGCTCTTAGGCAGACTTACTAACCCTTGTGTTTATGTCTGAACCAGGAGTTTCTGAACTATTGCGCTGTAGGTGTTCAGGTAGCCGGTAGGTACGTCTGATGTTTGTTTTTACCATCTAAAAGGATTAACTTAATAATGTGGTATATTCAGAGTGACATGCTGTCTGCTACCTTTTACAAGTGATACCTTTTTGCAAACGTTTACATGTGAATGATCCCTATGAGATTATACTGTATATCTATATACAGTATGTATTTATTTGCTGCTTTCATGTTTACAGGTCAATGTTACTTTGGATATCAGATGATGGAAATTATTAAATAAAAGCTGGAAAAACATTTCACATCTGTTTTATTCTCTCAAATGTCCGTGCACATGGTAAATTTGACACTCTGATGGCGCAGCACACAGAAAATACATACTGCAAATCTCTATAAAAGACTGCAAAAATAAAATGTTCATGAATCTTTTTTCAGTTCCTGTAAACACTGTGCTTATATTAACTCATTTGCAGCCCTTTTTCAGTGACTCAAACTTTATTTATTCTTATAATAAATCGCCAAAATGCTTAATTACTACAAACAAAGTAGCTGGAAGTTGTTTAGCTGTCAAAGATTGGTCATAACAGGCAAGTTTCAGTTCAACATGGCTATTAAACATTCAGTGTTGTGGTGGAAAAAAAATGATTCATGTAAAATCATCTGAAGCATCCTCATGAAGCGTAAGCCCATATGAAAATAGGAAATCGGACAGGATCCCTGTAAATCATGGAGGTCATGGTGATGATAGGGAGGCAGTCAGTCGCGCAATAGTAGGTCTGAAAGACAGAATGACAGAATTGCGGCAATATTTAAAGAACAGCATCTACAGACTGATAGTGCAACTAGACTATAATATATGAAGCACAACAACCACACACTTAAGATGGAGTGCAAAAGTACAGTCCACGAGTAGATGCGCTTTATGACTTGCACCTCAAAAGGATTGCTGAAAGTCAGTTCATAATTTGTTACAATTTCTTATAAATAAATCTATTTTACTGCTGTATATTGCAGACAGACAAATCAGCTTTAATCTATGTTGTGTTGTTGTTTTGTAACCCTGCTACTCTTATAAGAAGAAGGGAGAAAATAATGATGCATTCAGCAGTAAGAAAAACAACATAATGGAGGGGGGATGAGCACAGAGCTGACAAACTTTGAGGCAGAGATCAAATGACTGTCATCATCTCAGATGCAGCTTCATTTAACAGAGGAGATTAGGTGAGCCAGGAGGAATGTGCCTCTTTGTGTCTGAAAAATCAATCAGACACTTCATGGGAAAAAAAAAATCATTTACTTCAGGGTTTATCCAAATCTGTACGTAAAATATGAGAACTGGGGATCAATTGAGTGATTGCTTGAGCTGGCCTTGAAGCCAAATAAAGCTAATAAAAGAGAATATTTAATGTGGCTTTTTTTATATTTGCTGTGATAAAAACGCAGGCGCGAACTGATGCAAGTACAGTGATACAATAGAGTTGTAACACATGCTCATCAACTAAAGAACAGACAAGCGAATCAATCACAGAAACAAAGGTTTGAATACATTTTTCAACAAAACGACAACAGAACATGGTGGAAACGCAGCTTGTACAAAATGTGAAACAAACGGGAAATAAATACAAAGTCCTGATGCATAAAATGAAGTCACATGGGAAAGTGTGACAATGTGTGGGAGGGTGTGTGTGTGTTCATGTGTCACTCTGCGGGAGTGTGTTTGTGATGATTTATGTACAATATGGTTCATTAGACAGGCCTTAGGTCTGTGGTTGAAAAAGAATGAGATGCTAATTCATTGCCAAAGTGAATGTGAGATGAGATCATCTACTTTATGAGATAACTTATAAAACAAGGACCATATTTACATGAAAATAGAATAAAACAAACGGGTCATACTGAAATCAGAAAGCCATTACGTCTCATTACATGAAGAAGAAAATGCTTTGCACTTCTGTACCTTACAGCAGCTTTCTCTAAGTTCATTTATGTCCCTGCAACATAATTTTCAGGTGATTTCTTGCCAATCAAACAGTCACATCTTCATCTCTGGATTTTCTGTTGATGAAGTTTGAGTAACCTGTTTTTAAGCCACATGTTTTTTTCCTTCTTCTTTTTTTCTATTTTCTCCACATAAAGTGTATATCTAAAACACATGACAAAGATTTAAAACAAACAAAAACATATATTGACATGTTCACACATTATCATACAAACAGGTGGAGTCTACAGGCGAGCATTAGAGGGCAGCACCTGTTCATCTTTTAGCTGGAAGTAACACAGTGCTCATTCTACCCGACAACAACTTCACTTCCTCAACATCTCTCTCATCATCATTCTTCTTCTCCTCCTCATCTTTTCCATTAAATCAAGTATGATACATGCTACAATACATGTGATGACCAATTCTTTGCACTTTGTCTCTGATGTTCCGTATGCATGCGTGTGCATTATAAATGTGTAACGTACATGGAGTTGTAGGTAGGAGCCTGGTGTTAACAGGATATCAAGTCAGTGTTGAGCATAAGCCATTCATTTCAATCTAACTACAATAGTCATCAATGCCTCCACATAAGGGTTCAGCCTTATAATAAGGACTGTAATCATTTAATTCAGCGCCTCACAGTTAGCTGTGAGGTGGGATTTGGGGAATGCTTCTTCTGAACTAAATTACGGTACATCACACATTCCAGGACACAGAAAAAAACAGCTCCAACACATTTGTATAAATAAATAAATATGGAATTAAGTTACTATTCTCTCTGCACCTCAAAATAACTTCTAAAAGGCTCCCAAAGCACTTAAAAAATATTAAATAGTTTTATTTCAGAGGAAAACATATACCATTACATTTACCTGACAGATAAATGTTATATGATGGCATTATTATTGATTAAACTATGCAGCATTATATAAGAAAAGCTCCACAATGAACAGAACTCTCTTTCATGCTTCATTTTTAAGTGAGCCTTTGAATGCAGGACTTTTACTGTGTGATATTAATAGTTTTACTTCTTCTTGACTTCTTCTACTATTGCCAATACCAACATTCCCAGTTAAAGAAAGGATGAAAATAAAGCAAGACAGAGTTTGATTAGACAAGTCTGTTAGTCTTAGAAGTGAAAGCATCTTTTCTTTTTCCTTGAACTGCCTTTGCACAGCAGTCTTGTCTTGTCTTGTTCTATGATGAAGTGTGGTTCATACAGTTATTGGGGTAACTGTATGTATTTCTTTAATATGAATTGTGAAGTAACTTTTTAGTCGTTTAGTAGTGTTCTTTAATCCTTGATTATTTAAATAAATTCTGTTAAAAAAAAAATATTGTTTTGTTTCCTTCTCCATTACTGGTACACAAGGTGAATTTTTCAACTTGTGCTGAATGGTGAAATCTCATCCGAAATGATGCAGACTAAATTGTGGGAACACTTATTTCCTCATGGTGGCTCCAGCTGGTGGCTTTCTTTTGTTTTCCTTTAAAAAAAAAAGGGCTATTCATGTGAGACTGGATGATTTCAGACTGAACTCTGAATGACAACCTTTCCCTTTCTGATCAAGAATGAAGAAGAGCTTGTTTTTCCTGGTCAGAAAAAGAATGGGATTCCTTTAAGGAAGTCAGCTCTAACTTTTTCTCCAAGAAAGCAATCTTAATCAGATCATCAGCATAAAAATGGTTGCAGAGATCTTACAGGTTCTTACCTCTTTAATACCTTTTTTTTTTTTTTTTTTTTTTTTTACAAACATTATAAACATTTATAAAAATGTTGATATATTTATACCCTGCAATGAACAGCATACATACTGTATAATCAAACATATATAAATATATTCCTGTACATGTGGACACAATCAGTTTCTACTCTTAGATGTTGTTTTACATATTGATCATTTTAAGAAGAAAAAATCACCAAATATAAAGAATGAAAATGAATCTATTCCTAGCCACTATTAGATACTTACACATGATAGTAATAGCATTGTAGAGAGTAATCTATGCCTCTAATCTTTTACCAGTTTCCTGATATGACTAACCACACACAACTCGCACCACTTCCTGGAGATTCATAATTACTGTAAATATAACACACGCACACACCTACACACACATGCACGTAAACCATGTTTTTCATGACCATAAAACTGCAGCATCAGTAAAACATGAGCCGACAATCCAACCATAGGGTCTCTTTTCCTATCAGCAGCACGTCTCTGATTAATCATTCACCTCTGATTTCCTGGTGTTCTTTATCTGTAAACACAGTAAATTCTGTGTGACTATGATGGTCCCTCTTTAAGCAAACAGAGGAGCTCATAGGATTCCTAGCAAGAAGAAATGCCTCAGGTCTATTTCCTTTTGTGTGCAGTACATTAATGATGTTAAAAGCATCTCTTTTGTCAGATTTATTTGAGCAAACCAAATAACACCAAGTCTTGTCTGACTAAAACTGTGATAACGGTATCCTGCACAATTCAGTGTTAGGTCACAGAGTTTGTGACAATTTAGAGAATTGGGCAATATACAGTATAACTTGTAGAGACATTTTTAATGTTGGTGTTATGTTTAGAAGCACTCAGATAATCACATTTGATTTGATTTGTCAGTGTATTTGCTCAACAGGTGCTAATCACTGATGAAAGCAGGGAAAACCCAAAACATGTTTTCAACTTGAGTCACACATCACACATCACTCTGTGCCCAATGTAAAGCAATACCGTTAGTTTACTGATGAATCATAGCTCACTTTCAAAGGTCAATGTAATCTCTGGATTCTCTGGTCACTCAGTGTTTTAATGTTGCACAGCTCACATCTCAGTTGAGACTTTTTGTTTGACTTTTGAAATCCCCATAATCTCTGATGTTACTATTTTTTACATCCAACTATCTCATGCAATTTTGCATTTGAGGAATGTGTTCGTAAACCTGCATGGAAATTGTTATATTAGAACACTAGGAGTCTACAGCCACACCCATGGCGGTGAACTTCCGGCATTGTGGTGCTTTGAGCTAAATGTTAATGTCAGTATGCTAACATAGTGATGTTTATCAGGTATGTATTATTTACCACATTCTTTGTTTAGCATGTTAGCATGCTAAAATATACAGATCAGCACTAAACACAAAGTACAGTGTAGGCTTGTTAGATTTTTTCACTGAATATGAATGTCTTTTACTGAAACAAGGCAAATTCTTTGTATTTATATACTTGGCAAATAAATCATCATTGAATCCTTGAATCATTGAGCAAACTGATTTTTTTTTCCTTTTGTTTTCTTTTTGGAAATTTTCCTTTTACAACTTACAATACACTGACTGCTTTTGATCAGTAACACAGTGAACCCCTGCAGATATATTATCATCATCTCAGTTACACAAACCCTTGCTTACTGTCTCTTTATCATGGCTGAAGACAAGACTTTCCCTTCAGTTGTCATATGCCACAAGGATGCCCACAATCCTAAAAAAAAATGTTTTTGACAGTAATGTGCAATGATGCAGTAACATTCTGAATGCATGAAATACCCCTATTTTCACCCATCAGCACTAATTGGATGAATGTTTTGTGAAAGTAGCACACTAACACAAAACCACAGCCACAGAGTGCAGAGAGGATTTAGACTATAATGTGCTGAGAGAAGTAAATATAGTGTTGTTTTGATTTTACAGGAAGTTTTTCAGTATACACAATCATTAGAAGTATTTAAAGAGAGTCATTGTGTTTTGTTAGTGTTTTGGATCACTATGGGAATCACCTTTTAAAGTCGCAGTTAATGAGACTGAGAAAGTGGAGTTGGCAGACTTAGTGACCTCCCTTGACCAGTGAAGCATCATGTACGTCTAGATTGGAGAATATTTTGTTACAATATTGTAGTAGTCTTGGCTTTGGCCACTATCAGATGTTGACCTCAATATCAAAGAATGAAAATAATTATTCATTCATAATTTGTGGTTCTTAACAGTGTCACACACAATATAAGAGATTTCACCCACTTATGTGATGGATCTCAAACTGCACATTGTCTAATTTATCCTACAGAGTGGCTAGTTGGATTGTGAAATGTTCATGCTGGTAGCATTCTTTATGGATGGCAATGTTGGCCTGTCAGTTGGTCCAACTCTTTGGTCCACACTGAAATGTCTCAACAACTACTGAATGGACTGCCATGAACTTTATTACAATCATGTTCCCTTTAGGGTGATTTGTAATAACTTACACTTAACCTTTACTTTTTCCTCTAGCGCCACCATCGGGTCCGAATTTTAATTTGTGCAATACTTTGGTTTAAAAATTCTTATATGTTTATAAGAAAATATATATTACAATAAACACTTAAGACTTTCCCATCAGCTTCAGTTGCACTTTGTATTTACTGTAGTGCTAATTAGCAAATGTTAGCATGTTAACATTAGCTAACATTTGCTCTAAGTTTATCTAACTAATCTAAGAAGGTGAACATTGTAAGAAAATGCTACCTGCTCAGACTCAGCATGTTAGCATTCTGATGTTAGCATGTAGCTCAAAGTAACACTCTGCCTACAGCCTCACAGAGCTGCTGGTATTGCTGTTGATGTCTTGTTAAATCACAGATTATCTGTATCTCTGTTATATTAGAGATTATTTTTGCATTTAAAAAGGCATCAAGAAGGTATATTATCCATTTTTTATCTTGAGCATGTCTTGATTTACTTGCTTCACAGCTTGATTTAGCTTCCCTACTCCGGTAGGGATGGGAGGATCAATACTGCAGGATCGATACTTTGAAACTCACAAGCTACTCATTTTGTATTGATTCCTTTAAAAAATATATCAATAATACAATTATATGAATACAAAACATGGGTGGCTGCATCACTTTCAGTGCAGGGCGCACATACTTCAGCATCAAACTTGTGAGAGAATGGCAGAAAAGAAACATAGCAGGGTGTGGTGCTACTTTTCACCTGTAGATAAAAACACAGCAAGATGCGTTATTTGTGACATGAAAGAGCAACACAGCAGCAACACAATTAAACCCCCCCACCCGTTGTTTTGTTTTTTTACACTTATTAGCACAAGCATTTTTATTTAGTTGTACTCATTTTTTTCTAAATGACCATTTTTCTTGAAAAATATATACCCATTTAAAAAATGATCAGTATCAGTATTGGTATTGTATCAAAAATTGTATCAAAAAACATTGGTGTCATTTCAAATTTAAAAGTTTGGTATCACCCATCCCTATTCTCCAGTTTAAACTCTTTGAGCCTGCAGACTCACACTGCAGTTTATAGTTTGTATATTTTTGTATTTCTATATTTAAATACATATTGTTTTCCTTGGTAAGATGTACCATCAGCATTTTGGGATAACTGCCATGGGTACAATGCCAGTTCTTCTCAGTAACTGTCGATCTGCTTCTCTTCTGCTCTTTAATTATTCTCCTTTATGTGAATTCATTAAATGGCCCTTGACTGCATAGTACAGTGTAGAAGGCATGCCAAGTGTGGGTGAGTCCTAGAATAACAACAAAATAGTGCTATGACAAAGCATTTTTACATTTAGACCTTTCTGGTTTGACAAATTATATTTAGCCTATTATACAAATGACACATTCAAATAATTAAATCAAACAAATGATAATACATAAAAACCACAATGCCATTGAAATGTTAAAATAAGTTAGAAGACATTGTTATCCATCATGTCTATTTCCGTTTCAGTTAGTATCCTGCATTTCCTGGAAATCCACCCGCATCTTTTCTATTCACCTGTAAAATTGATTTTGCATTCAGGTGTAGAGATAAAAAGCTTCAAGCAACAGATTTTTTTCCGGTGCAGAAATGCCACGTTGAATTTGGGCCTATTTAGACTTCTGTAAGAAGAAAAAGAAAAAGAAAAGCTTCTCTGAAAGATTCCTGATGGATAGCAGGTTTGACAAGAAGCTCTTGTTACACTGGGATGTAGATGACTCAGATACTAGCACTATGATGTGCACACCTCTTTCAAGTCATAACGCATATGAAGAATGTAAACCTTTTTTGAACTAAACATTTATTTATTTATTTTCTTGTACAGGAAGGAACATTTTACAATGCAACTCACAAGTGGTGTTACAGAGAAAAGGCTCCTCATGGAGCATTCACAGCTAGTTTATATACCTTACATCTGGGCGTTTACAGCTTTCTTCTGATGTTTCCAGACACATTCCACAGATAGCATCACACATTATTATAGTCTCCCATTTTATGGCCAACTTAAGATGCTTCAATCAAGATGACATCCTCCTGTCCTGTCTCTTCAACCTTTCTGACTTCCTCTAACATATGTATCCTGGCCTCCCACCATTAATCTAAGCTGGTATTACTATCCATGCAAGTTACAGAACAAAACAGAAACCTTCATCATGACATGCCAAAAGAAAAGGAGCACACACTCAGTATGATTCTAGGACATCTAATCACAGTACACTACTCTACTTTCCTCTGTTAACATAGTGGCACTTTTACTAAATGTTTTGCAATCTGGAAATATCTCAATACGATACTTTTGGACATGTGAAAAAGAAAAAATGATCTCCAAAGAGCAAAATGTTAACTAAACAGACAGAGCACTATATCACATGTAGCTGTTATGTGTCAGTATAAGGGTGCGCTATAGTTTTATCTGGAGTCATATTTCTCTTCCTCTCATGAATACCAAATTTTGTTCTACTTTTAGCTCTGTTTTGGTCTCCACCAACTTCTATAGCTAACAACAGGCTTTTTAGCTCCACTATGTTTACCAGCTAGTTCCTAGCTAACCTAACTGACCTTTGGGCTGAGCAGAGGTCCGTTTCACAAAGCAGGTTTATCGAGAACTCCGAGTTTGTTAACCCTGAAATGAGGGAAACTCAGAGTTTTCCGTTTCACAAAGGGAGGTAACTCAAACCAGAGAAAGAGGGGTAACTCTAGCCTGTTTCACAAAGAGGGGTAACTTAATCTCTCGGTCAGTTACCGTAGTAACAGACTCTGTGAAACTAACCTGGTCAGGACAGGTTTTTATCAATGAACCTGGAGTTTCTCTCTGTCTCCGCCCTCTTTCAGAGCCACACACTCCATTTGATTTCCTCATTCATTCGTCAGCAGGCGAGTTTTGGCGAGTTTGGCGAGTTAAAAAAAAAATCAAAAAAAAAAAAAAATCAGAGTCAGTATATTGTAAATCCATTAGTCACAGTAGGTCGTGACTTTTTTTTTTTTCACTAACATCTCCTTTTGATAACGATCCCGTGGATGAAGGTGCAGCATTACTGCGCAGAGAATTAAATATTGGTCGGGAGATGTTATTAGACCGCACATAGATGTTTTAGCATTTCCATACAATTATCTTTTAGAGCAGTATCGTTTCACGTCACAGTCCATCAACTACATAGACCTACACAACCTAATCCGTCTTTACATTTGCAACATTACCTATCATAGTCATACTCTCACATCCCAGCAGGTATTGTGTTGCGCTGCGTTTATTTGACTGTTTAAATTAAGTTTAAATAGGCTTAATTATCTAAGAGAACATGACATATATGAGACATTTATGTGTCTGAAAGCAGCATTATGTTGGGGATAAAACAACTGCACACTTAATATTTACCTTACAATGTAAAACGTGGTCAAAATGAGGTGAGATTATTCCTTAGTCTTAACTGTTTGAACAATGTTTTTATATTTCAGCTCAAACTGCTGCCAAGTGCGCTTCTCCTCCGCGAGATTGCACCTAAATAACATAAATTAATAGGCTGACATTCAAGCAGTTTTCACTATAATATTATTGTGATTGCAAAGGACTAAATTTAAACATTTAAACTTACACACTGACCCGAGCAGCACTGTCTCTTTTGCAGCTGCAGCAGTGTGGCTTTTCTTTCTGAAAACGTGTTCAAACTCGCCATATGAGTGCATTAAGATTTCTTGATGCTGGCTTTTTATAGTTGTGGCGCACGCGCTTAACTCCAGGTGAACCTACTCCGAGTTGATTAAACTGACTCAAATCCGCTGTTCTGGAACCGAAAACTCAGAGTTTCCTATCTAAGAGTAGATCAACTCAGAGTTCAGTTTTAAACTCAGAGTCTGTTGAACCTGCTTTGTGAAACGGACCCCAGGTACCGAACAATAGGTTTATCTGTGTTTTTTTGTTGATGAAAAAATGCTGAAGTGCTTTGACTGGAAACAAGCTTGATAAGATTGGTATGGTTAGCAGGGAAAACCATAACAATTATCCTGAATAGTAAAAGGCTGATGGAACTGAGGGGAAATATAGTGGATGACAATTATGTGTTTGTCACTACAAGCGACCCCTTTAATATCAGACATAGTTATTCGATCCAGCGTCAATATAAAAATATTATTAATTAGTGCAGCTTTAAACTTAAGACATTTGGTTTAACAATGATGCTGCTTCTGTAGCTCTCTCTAGCTCTCATAATGTAAATGGAAATACCTGAAAAGTGATGGATACCCAAATGTAAAACCACTTGTCTCTCATCTACTCATTAAACACTGAAGGACATCTTTTAACTTCTTGTGCAAATTTGATTTTATTGACCTGTTTATTAAACTTACACACAGTGATACTGCATTGTGAACTCATAAAGTTTATAATATAGTAAAGGAAGGAACAGCAACATATTCATACAATAGTATATATCATTAATTACGAGCAGTTCTGACACAACACTTTGAAGTGTAGTAACCAGTAGTTTAACCATAGTCCAGTAACCTGATTTGGCAGTTGATCTTCAGGTGTTTACTCTGGTTTTCAGACTGTTCAGTGATGCATGCTTTGCTGTTGTCATTAATCCTGCGGCTGTTTACAAAAGACTGACCTGCTGAAAATTCATTTACATTGAGAATCAATTTATATACAGTATATAGCCGTTAAAATACCAAAGTAGTTAAATGACATAAAATAACATAGCAAAGAAAATACATGATAATTCAATTATATATTATCTTTTTCATCTCTCATCATTCTGCAGCCATCAGAATCAGAGCAATACACTAATACACCCTTAAAATACAGATAAGTGAAATATTTTCCATTGAACTCCAATAATCCACTTAAACTTCCCCTTAAGTGATTAGTAAAGTTGGAAAAAATGACTTCTCTACTACTGTATGACGATGTCACATACGATTTTCTGTACCTGCTATAACGCTTCATTGAAGCTACATAAAGTTTATACTGAGTTAAATATTCAAAGTTAAGATGCTGTTTTTAATGCTCCATTTGATCAAATTGCACAGTTCAGTATACATCTCTCTTCTCAAGTATGATTTATCTGCAACCATTGGTATAACAAAAATTTAAAGGAAAATGCTGTGTAAAAGACTTTGATTGATAGACTCATGTAAAGATCTGTGGAGTTAAATATTTACTTGAATCAACCAAAAAGACTCCAATAAACATAAGACTATCATTAGGAATATAATTTAGTCCATTGTTTGTAATGTAAAGTTTTAGCCTCTAACTCTCTAGCGGCTGTGGATGGTCTCCGGCTGGCTCTGACGCCGGGTCTTGGTGGCCAGAGCTGCCTTGCGGGTCATGGTGGTGCAGCGGGTCAGGATCTCCTCAGTCTTGGGTCTGGGTGGCACCCTGGGAGTGACTGAGGAAGAGCTGACGCTGTCAGAACTAGTGTTGGAGCTGCGGCGGTTAGAGAGGCTCAGAGTGGGGCTGCTGTCGCCACTGTCGCTGAAATTAGACTGGTGTGAGGCTGCAGGTTGGCCAGTGCGCTTCTGGTGTTGCACTTTTCCTTTTAAATTTAAGGATGATTCACTGCCTGAGGAGAAGCTGGAAAGGCTGGAATCTGTGCTTGTGTTGCTCATGCTGCGAGCACGGCTTTCTGAGGTTGTGCTGTCCTGCTCAGCCTGGGCAGGCAGAGCAGTCTGGGACCAGGTCTCAGAGAGAACATCAAGGGATCTGGCTTTTTGGAGACGTCCAGACACATTCACCTCACCTCTGGACTGACCTGCAGAGTCTTGTGATGGGCTGTTTTGTTCAGTGATGCCGGATGGATAAGAAGCCTGAGGGTCACTGCTGGTAGCCAGGTTCAGGGTGGAGGTATGCAGCTTTCTCTGCAAGCTGTAGAGACCTGCACGAGGGTTGTTGTACGGTTGCAGGTACATGGTGGGTATGTAACCTGCCTTGCCATTGAATCTGAAGAGAGGATAACAAGTAAAAGAGTTATTTCAACACGTAAAACATAATTTAAAAGTGTGTAACACCCTAGATTAAGTTTAGAGTATGTCTATGGTTTGTGACGTTTGCATTCACAGACCACAAAGAAGCACTGATGAAAATTTAAAAGCAATATTTTGAATGTTCCCTATTTCCTAGTCTATTGTTTGTAGTGCAGACAGATAAAATTGGGATACCTGATAAGCCACCAGCCATTGTCTGACTTCCTCAGCACCTCGACCACAGAGCCAATGGGCACAGACACCTCGTCATCCTTCTTAGTCGAGTAACTCCTCACAGCACAGTACAGAGCACCTGCAACCAAGGAACCGAGCTCAAACAACAAACTTCTGTACAACAAAAATATTTCTTAGGACATGTGGTAAAAAAAAGGAAAAATACACAAATTGTCTTCATAAAATCAGATCACACAGAGTTTTTGTGGAGGGGAATAAATCCATAAAACTTCCAATGGTGATAGAGCACTCCCCAGTGTTGGCTATTTGTAACAACCTGCCTTTACAATAATATGTTAATTACCGTGTGTCCGGGCACAGTTATTGCCAAATGATAACAAAAGTCACACCGACATCAGGCACACACGAGTTCATTTAATCAAACTATCCAGTATTTGCGTGTGTATTCTTGTATGTTAAACCTGAACTGTGACAACAACAAGTATATATCATACCTCCCAGCTGGAACTCGGTGTCATCATCTTCCTCTCCTTCCCATAACTCCAGGTATGGAGCAGGAAACCAAGCCAGGTGCTTATCCTCATTCTCTACCAGCCACCAGCCTGATAAGGAAATTAAGTATACTTTCAGTAAAACACAATCGAGTGTGAAGTTGGCTCAAAGTTCAAAGAATTTTTGTTTGTAATTGTTTTTTTCATTTATTTATATTTCTTATTTATCTGGTTTTTAATTCATTTCAGAATAAACTGCTTTAAAGGTAGAGTACTGACCTGCAGGATCTTTGATCAGGACATCCAGTTTCTCATCCATGGCGACTTTAAACGGGCGATTCTTGGTGTCCTTTGTCTCGTAAGGGGCCACGCAGCGGTAAGTCTGGGTGACGAACGGGTGAGTGACGTTGCCTGCATCCCCCCCTCCTCCACCAGAGCCTTCAGGCAGATCATCCGACAGCAGGATCATGACGCTGTGTGAGAGAAATGTTGGGTTGAGAAACTATCACATTATCTGATCATCAAGATCTTCTATCAACCCCAGTTGTGTTCTGACACAAGCTCCACTGCAGTCTACTGTACCTGTTCTTGGTGAAATCTGGCTGCAGGTCTTGGTCTTTAGGCATAAAGAACTGTGTGAGCTCTGAGCTCTGGGTCACGATTTGGTCGCACTTCAGCAGCAGGTCGCAGTAGCTCTCCAGGAACTTCATCCGTTGGACAGATCGCTTGGGTCCTTTCTGTGTGCGGCTGCTCTTCCTGGCATTCCCTGGAAAGAGGAGAGGAGATGATTAATGCTACATGAGCTGTGAAGCAGTAAAACACACTGTAAGAACTCTATTTGTACAGCCTTTTTCTATATTTGAATATGGGACATTAAGATAAAACACTTGGCAAACATGCACAGCACAAGACTGAGACTGAGAGGTTGTATGAATTTATCTCACATGATAAACATGCTAAAAAAATCATGTAACATATGTAGAAATAGGTGACCAGGTGAGTCTTTGTGTAAACAATACATAGCCTAGTTTTAGATAGAGGAAACAAATCAAATGAAATTAATCTTACCCCTGAACTTAGGGATCATTCTGTCATTTTTCCGTAGTGGGCTCGTGTTAGGGAACCTCTTTTTCAGCTGCCTCTGTTTGAAAAGAAAAAAATATATACACAGTTATGTTATTCTCAATACACTCCAAACATCCAGTACTAAACCAGGTTAATCCGTCCATCTATTTTTTTTTAAATTTTTGACTTACATGGAATTTTTTGAAATCCTGGAAGGACCTGTAGACAATCACTTCAGTCTCATCAGACCATAACACAGACATCATGAACATCTGCGGGGGTGAGGAAAAAATACAGGATGAGAGACAGCCCGAATTGTAACGCATCTTTAATATAAAAAAGCAAACGAACGACTGAAGTCACTCACCTTGAGTTTTGGTGTGTCCCTATGGACGGCTCCAATAATGCGGACACTAATCGCAAATCGCTGGTCACCGATCATCGTGCGCTCCTTTGAGGGTCAGCTCGCAAAACTAACAGTTGCTTTGCTTACTTTCAGTCACCTTCTGAACTGCCAGGTGAGGGTCTCGCGTATATATACACACTGTTCTCCTCAGGAGGGCGGAGTCAGAGCTGGAGAAAAGGATGCACGCATCCAAAGGCGTGGCGGAGTCAGCGCTTCTTGGCAAAGGCGGCAGTTGAGGATGACGTTTGGGAAGACGGGTGTGTAATCATGTCCATCAGCAGGAATTTCCAGGTTATTTCTTTATTGCCATTACGATTGTTTTATCATTTTAATGACTAGAGAGGCTGTTTTCAGCTACTGTAAACTTCACCATGCGCACAGTGATGTCACTGCAGCAAATATCGTGGGACAATTAAGCTGTAATGTTAAATAGTACAGCTATAAACTTGAAAGGACAGAAGAAACTCTCCAGAGGAAACAAAACTTTTAGCTTCTGAATATTTTTTTACACAGTCCTACTGGAGCTCAGGCTGCTTTAATCCAAACACTTCACTGTATGCACCTGGACTGCGCGCGTGCGCGTTTGTGTGTGCGTGTGAGTGTTTGCGTGTGCGCGTGCGCGTGCATGTGTGTGCGTATGTGTGAACTTTTGGATGTGTAGAAAAACACAATGAATTCAGAATTGATTTCAAAACTGTATTAACTGTAATTAAAGTCCTACCAGAAGTCTGGTTTTAGAAATCGTTCCATTCTACTGTATTTTCACAATAAGAGCAACTGAGAAGGAAAATACTATGAATCTCTAAAAATAAGAAACGCAAAGCAAAAGACAATCAAGACAATCAGTGTTTTTAAATGCAAATCACATTTCTTTGCATTTCACATTGTAGTGCTTTTTAAAATGATAGTAATTTTGTGTTGGATGTTTTTTTTTAGATTGTAATCAGAAGCCAAAATAAACTCCTGCTGCTCGATGCCTGTCTTTGTCAATCACTTCCTGCATCTCCTGGATACCCGACTCCCCTAATGAAAACTTTTTGCACGTGCAATCACTTCACATGTGTCATCTGGGGGCAATATCCCTTATCACCAGCTAGTGTGGAGAGCTCAGTGTGTATGTGTGTGTGTGGTGGGGGGGGGGGGGGGGGGGGGGGGGGGGATCTGTTAAGACTGACTAAACAAGTGAGAGGATGCATGTGTGGGAGGGGAACAGGTGTTTCTTCAAAGTGAGGATTGCATGAAAGGGTTTGAACCAGAAGGGGTTATCCCAACAACTCATCAGACAGACACGAGTGTGGAGTCCTTGTCTGAAGTGATGCCAGGATTTTATTACTTTCACACACACACACACATACACACACACACACACACACACACACACACACCACTCACAGAGTATTATGGTCTGAAAGGTCAGGACTGTCCAGCTTTGTGTATAACCTGTGAAGATGTCAACACCTGAGTGTAAAGCCACATGAGGTTTCCCACACTGAGCAAGAGGACTGTGAATGTTTTGGGCATCAGCTGATGACACAAGTGCAGGTAAAGAGCAGGCAATGAGAGAAATACATGAAATGCAATGTATGTGGTCACAAAACACCTTTAAACACACAAACATACACAGTAATTCACTTGCAAAGCACTCATGCATGCATACAGTCATACAATGACTAGCTCACAAATACTTTCTCACAAAGCATAAAAAAGAAGTACATGATGTAAATGAATAAAATACAGGTAGAATAGGCTGTACGGGAGGAGTTGCATGGATTCATGGCATGAGAATGGTCTCTGATATGCCTGAATGAACACCAGCAGACTTATTAGAGGGCCCAAATTTAGCAGTTGACTCAAACTTAGTATTTCCAGAGAGAAGTTGATGCATTTTGAATAAGAGTCAATTGGAGCAAGGGATTTTTTGGAGCCAGCATTTAATGGCCATCGGTGACATTGCACTTGAGCTACTTCCGCATTGGCTTCAGCATCAAGTGGTGGTAATCGCAACTAGGGTGCCACTAGTGTAACAATGTTTGTCTGAGGCCTTTATTTATGCTCCAATATCAACTTTATGAGGCAGCAGCTGGCGCTGTGACCAGATTTTTGTGAATTAAGTGCTGTGATTGTTGAATGTCTTCATGGCGTGTGTTGCTAATGATCAAATCAGCAGTGATCCGTGAATAAAGCACAGTAAACCCTCCAAAACACACAAGGGCGAGGTACCAAACAGCCACCACAGGTGTCTTCCATGGCTGTTTGATCTCTGACAAAGGTGAATTTGTCATTCTGTTATCACATTTCCTCCAAATAAAGGTCTTAAATTTGATCAGAAGGGATTACTTCAGACATGCTTGAGTTAGACTGGTTTCAAACTTTTGTACCTACTGATCTATAAAAGCAGCTCACAAATATATAGTTTCATTTTTTTAAAAACGCTCTGGGATTTCCTTAAAGAGCTGGGCATTGTAGTTTTTAGCAGACATAACTTAAATAGGAGTAAATATAGAATATGGATGCTACCACTAGTGAGTATAGCAGGAAGACAATGAATGTTGGATCAACTAAATTACAGTTGCCATGTTCAAAATGAAATAGCATGTCAGCCAGTGCAATTGCGTGGCTCACTAATATGTTTTTTCATCGTTTTTGGATAATAATGACGCAAGAAATTGTATATAACACGAAATATTTCCTGTATTGAATACCATGTTAATGATGCTTTATTTATTTATTTTTGAAGATATTGGAACGTGTCTGAGAGTGATGGGTTGTAATGAATTCAGAAAACAGATTTTTTTTTTTTTTTAATACAAACAGCATTGAATACTCTAAGATCCCAAACAAATGAGAAACTGATGTCAACAGAAGAATGCTCATTCACTTCATTTCATTCCATATGCCCTGCTTGCAGGCATAGATGTTTATCTTAGATTTAATCTTTTCATACAGTGCAGAATCCTGTCAGTGACATCTCGTCGGAACAATGAACAATAGTTGATGTTGCAACAGTTGTTATTTCTCCTGTGGAGTCACAGTGCTCTGAAAAAAAAGCCTACCCATGTTTCTGAAAAAAAAATTGTCCTATGATAGATGTGAAAATGTAATGGTGTTTATTTAGTTTACAAAGGATCTCCATGTGCCAATAATTTTATGACTGGGTTTAACGACTCATCAGTCAAAAAGATGTTTTTCATCAGGATTTCCCACATTGCACTAAACACAGCATCTTTTTGTTTCTTTTGGACTGGCTTGACAATTGCCTCTTTGTTTGAGCAACCTGGAAATGACAATAGACAATGGAAATGTCAGTGAAATTGTCCAGGTGCATGTCTCACAGATTTCATTTTCCTCTATCTCTTCTCAGCGTTTACAGGAATATGCGTGCTACCATCTTGAAAAATTCACTGGCTGAGTATAAAACTGGTAAATATGACACCTGACAGATTATTTTGCATGCTTTAAGTCTAAATTAAATTACAAGTCAGTCAAACCTCACATCTTAGGTATCCTGGTATTGTCCATTTTAATTTAAAAGTGTCTCTATTTTAATTTCAGGGAGCAAAAATCTTTTCCTTGCCACCTTTATTGGATTGAGAAATTAAAAAGTTACATCACATATATTGTCATTTATTGCCATGTATTACATGCACTTTATGGGTTCAACTGTAGTTCAATTATCAGAGCAAAAGGTGAAGAACCTCAAGTAAATGACCATTGACATAATCTACAAGTTGTAAGAAAGGGATGAGATGGCATAAGAATGGTTATGGATCACAGTGGGTTACAGTTACTGCTTCCATAAAGTAAGGCAACCTTCATCATCACTGTCTCGACTTACGTAAGTAAGTGAGTATACCCTTTATTATCCCACAGCGGGGAAATTCATGTGTTGCAGCAGTAACATACATACAACTTGTGCAAAAAGTAGACAACATACATACAGACACAGGACCAAGAAAAAAATAAAAAAATATATATAAGGAAAATATAAAATAGAGATGTTATAAAAATAGAGATATTTCTGTTTAAATAAATGCATTAGTAAAAGGGCTTAAAAACACAGAGGTAGTGCAGAATGGGTAGGTGGGTAGGAGGTAGTGCACAGAGGTATTGGGAATGTAAAGATAACATTGGTCTCCTGCAGCAAAATCCACAAAGTCCACTTTTTGCAGGTTAGGATAAAAGGAAAGGATAATTCCCCAAAGAAAATTATAATGGACTGGCACTAGTTCTTCTTTACATGCACACACACACACATATATACATATATGGTTTTAATAAAAGATCTGAAATCAAAGGGCAAAACAAATCGAGGTTAGACAAACCATTGAATGAAGCAATGTCATTTACCCCATGATCAGTTTTTGCCTTAATTTACAAGACATCCCTATATCTTTATACTCATATTAATTTGTTACAGTTGTACTGGGAGCCTGTCTAGAGTAAGAAGAGGAGAAGAAGAAGAGAACCCAAATGAAGGATGAAGAAGACAGATGTGCCATTAAGTTAAATAAAGTCCATGTAGGCGAGGGAGAAGATTAAGATAAGGGGTAGGAAAGAGGAAAGGTTAAGGTTAGAGGTAAATGAGGGGAGAGGAAGTATGTAAGGATTAGTGTTAGTATGTAGGGGGCTGGGGGTAAGGTATCTAGGGGAGGGAGAAGGTTCAGATAAGGGATAGGAGAGGGAAAGGTTAAAATCAGAGTAGGCAGGTAAGGGAAGTGGAAGGAGGGGGGTTTAAAGTAAATATCCAGGGGAGGGAAAAGGTTAAGATAAGGAGAAGAGAGGGAGAGGTTGTATGTAAATATATTCCTGAGCATTGTTTGGTTGCTTTTTTTGTTTGGTTGGCAAGAAATTGTGTATTAAAAACTATAATAAGTACTTGAGTAAAGTGTTTTCCTTGTAATCAAAACAAGTAATAAAAATAAATATTTAATGATGCCAAATATAATAAATTAAATGGGAGTTAACAAACAGCATTATCAAATCAGTCCATGCTTTGCAGGTTACGATCTGAGCAGTCACCCAACCTACCACCTCCAAATATCCACTTTTTAGGTCATAATCACTACAGCTGCCAGAAAGTATCTGTCAATCAAATGCAACTACAAGGAAGCTGCAGGTGTGAATTTTACAGTAAACTGGCAACATAATAGAAAAGCTGATGATATTTATATATTCTAACATTTTTATTTATATCGTAAGCATCAATACTTTCATATTAAGACTTGGCCTTCTTGAGAACGTTGCTCAAGGTTGATCATTCACAGAAGAGGTGGAGTCCACAGATAAGAGTGCCGAGCTGAGAAATTTCTAAGCAGTGGTTATCACCTTTAGACGGAAGCTATGCAGTAGTAAACAAACCAGTGATTGGAATTACAGAGCCAATGCTCGGAAACCAGTGCTTTGTCCACTGTATTACACACACACACACACACACACACACACACACACACACACACACACACACACACACACACACCACACACACACACACCACACACACACACACACACACACACAACAACACCCAAGCTTTAATTTATTTGCAGTTGTTATATCTGACACGCCTTCTAAAGGAATATTAGTTAATAGTTAATTATAATCACCCAAAACAGCTCAATCTACTCATGTGATTCCCACTTGATGTAGGTTTTTATCAATATATATATATATATTTAGTTTATTTAACTATTTGGACACTATTCACATCTTTTAACTTAACAGTCTCATGACTCTTAGTCATACATCAGTACAAAGACTCATCCGTCAGAACAACATTTTTGCGTTCCACCCTGGTTCTTTCCTTCATTGCATTACAATACAAACATTTCTAATTATAATCTGTAATAACTCCCATCCATTCACCCATCCGTGATCCGGGTTTGGCAGCCCACAGCCTAACTGCAACTATGTAACAGTCTAACCAGTTTGTTCCTGTTGAATATCTGGTTCCTGCACGTGTCAGTTTCCCTTTATATTTTTCTTTTTTTAGACATTTATTTATTATATGCTCCTTTTCGGGTGTGTATTTCACAGACAGATAATTAGATGGCTTTTGAATGAGTCATGATGATCTGACATGTAAAAAATGATGTGCGTGACAAGTCTTTAACATTTACCTGTGATTGAGCAACCTGTGATGAAACCCCAACATCATTTGTTTCGTTGATGGTTTATTTATTGAATTGAGTGACAGCTGGGTGTTAACTTGAAATAATGTAACACTAGCTTGAAAATATAATAAATAAAAGTGTATAACTGTACATATTCTGAAAAGTCATATAAATAACTTCTAGCAAAATGTCTTAAGTAAAACCAAACTAGAATCTGCTAGAATTATCTGAGCTAAACACAAGGCACAGCTGAGGCTGCTGGGAATGTCATTTGTTTAGGTACTTGGTCATTAAACAAACACAATTTAGAGGAAAAGTTAAGGGGTCAGCAATCCATACTACAGTAATCCAAAAATCTTCATTCTAAACCATAAATGTCAACTTTGTGGCCCTAGAGGAAAAGTCAATGGATCATCTATTGGGGACCACACAGCACAAACTTTAATGGCAATCCATCCAATTGTGAAAATTAAATGACCAAGGTGGTAGACTAGACCATAGAGCTATGTTGCTGGCATGGTGAACACTCTCAAGACACTTTCTGAAGCATTACAGTTGAACATATTTATCAAATGTGTCATATTTGTTTGTGTTTGAAATCTGTTTCTTGAACTTTGTGACCTATAGACACCAACTACCTTACTTATTTTAGCACTTACCTGTTTCTCTGGGAATTTTAGACGATAATAGACTGTCATTGCATTAGCATTTAACTGATTGTGTGATTTAGAATTAATCAGTTGTATTGTGCCGGTAGATTTCAGAGAGATACTGTCCTGGCAAGATACTTATCTTTTCTTCCTTCATCTTTGTCTATTGTTAATGACATTTCTGGAAAGAAAGCAGCGGCGCACATGCCAAAACTAAGTTTATGAAAAGGCTGTGCTGGTGCCAAAAAAAGGGATGTTTATGACTTTGACAAATATCTACACACAGAAGCACATGTACCCACGCAGAGTCATTTGTATAGACAGAATATTACCCATGTAAATTAATTATCTGTTTCAAACTGTTCCTCTTGACATTACTACTACTTACTTACTTACTTACTCTTGACATATTAAATAATTGTGCAGGTTTTAGCTATTGTACCTGCTGTTTCACCACAACTAACCTAATCTTTTTCTGCAGTTGACACTCCTATTTTGAATGACTTCAAACAAATGCAATCTCAGAAAACACTCCGGTGGTTATCTTGTGAAAGCAGTAAAGTGGTAAAGTAATGACCACGTAGGCCAAACTTTTATTCTGGTGTATTGATACTGGCAACCTACCTGGCACAGTTTCTTACCAAGCCTTTTTCCAGATAAGAGTTAAGCCAGGTCAATGACAGTCAAAACAAATTGAGTCTATTTGTCCTGGCATGGCTAACAGCATGGCTTTTCTCTGCTGCCATCTTCAGGTCAGACTGCGAGTTTTGCCCTGTTGGCAATGAGCATCTGAGAATAGTTTCGCTATTTCTCACCCATTGAAAATGTGTCTTGTTTATTTAAAAGTTTGTTTGACAGCATCACGTTTTTTATTTTCCTGAAACTTCCTCATTCTTGTATGTAGCCAACAGCATGTGTGTTACAGTAACTGTAAATGAACCACATTCCGTTCTGGTTCATTTTACCGGTAACACACAAGAGCGCTGACATTCGATACACAAATACACATCTAATGGAATTCAGTACAACAGCTCTGCCATAAATTCTACATTTACAAAGCTTATACATGTTCAGTTTTTGTTGACATTGTTAGAAAGGTGATAAAAGTGTTCCTAATATTTTGCCTCTCTCATGTATGTCAGTGGAGTGTACAAAATATTGAATAAATATTGAAACACCATTCAATATAATGCACTCCAGTACACCACCACCATCCATTATGACCTAAATAATAAACATAAAGTAGAATTATCACCTTCCTAACAATGTCAACAAATACTGAAAATATATAAGCTTTGTAAAAGTAGAATTTATGGTAGAGCTGTTGTATTGCATAGGTGTTATTAAAAAAGTGGCCAATGAGTGTACATGTATACTTCTGAAATGTATAACTGTAACTGATATATTCACACACATGAACTGCATGAACTTTTTTTCTTTTCTTATTCTTATCCTTTAGGGGACAGGATATAGTCACAGCTTACTTTGCATGTCTTGTGAGGCACAGTAGGCTCAAGAGGGAGAACAGTTTCATACTCGGCAGCCTGGAGGAAATGATGGTGTCTCACTTTTACTTACTGGTATTTGCAGGAACAGTGCATCATTGTCATATGCAGGAACAGATTTATGATTGGTTCATATGGCATCAAATTTCCATCACTCAATGTTCAACACTTCCTTATTGACTCGTGCTTTATTCAACACAAATTAAAGAATCTAAAGAATTCTAGCATTTGTCTAGCAAACATGTGAGCCTTATAACCTGGATGCTTCTTCTGCATGTACCCTGTGTGCAACAGCTATCGTATGCCTTTTACTGTCAACTCTACATGCTGGTAAGAGCAGAAAATTATACACACCAGAGGGCAGTGCAGGATAAAGAGTGACAACCGGTATCATTAACAGTCTAATGATCAGCCAGGAGCAGCATGGAGCCTCCAATATTTCAGGTAAGCACAGCATCCTCAGATCTATCAGTGTTGATTGTTTGACATATGCATTGAACATAATGCAGAGTTTGTTTCAGTATTAAAATGAACAGATTATGTAATAATTAATGTAATGTGTGATATAAAAATGTGAAAATATTCCTCAAAAACATAAGTGTATTATTCAGACAAGCAAGACTCAGCAAATGATGTTTTGATATGATTTTTTTTTTCAAATTCATTATCCATTCTTTACAGTCACACCATCAATCAAATCCAGGCTTATTCTCAAACAAACACACTTCTGATCTGTTATAATACAACTCTGATAAGATTTAAAAAGATGGCACCATCACATGGGAAGGGAACATGATTAGGGAGGAGAGTGTTTTTTTTTCCCATAGGCAATTTAACAAAAATATTTCCTTTAATGAAGATAGACTCTTTTTTTCCATATACTATAAGGATAGAATAAAATGTTGTCTCTAAAAACTGAAGGTTTATGTTTGGAGAGTGCTATGTTGAAAGTGTTGCATAGTCGAGGAGACATAGATGTAGGGGGGTCTTAATTTAAAATGACACATAAGGAGTAAAAAGCTCTTTGTTTATTTCAGAGTGCAGATCTGGGTAAAAAATACTTTCTCTCTTTTTGAATACTTTTTGTGATTGTTTTGGCTCTAAACCCGCCACACAGTCAAACCCCTTCAAACTAGTTAAAAAGCTTTTTCTTTTTTTTTTTCTTCTTAAAGATACAGCTTGACCTGCCACCTTGAAGCTCGTGTCCTGGGGGCATGTGAGTGTAAAATCTTGACTGCAAGCATTAGTAATATAGTCCTTCTTTGTGCAAATGTAACTCAATAGAACAAGATCCACAGCAATCACATGTGATAATAATCTCCCAAGCAGTTTTATGAACACGGAAGAGAAGCTTGTTATGTGTATCACTCACATTGCAGCCTTTAAAAAAAAAAAAAAGTGCCACTCTGTCCATCATTTAGAGTGAAATAACAAAATATCCTCTTGGCAGGCAAACAAAGAACCAGCTTAGCTTTAAAAAAATACTGTCTTTCTAGCTTATGGGCTGATTAAAGCTCCAATCCTAAAACCTGAAGAGCCCTAATCATTAACCCAAGCTTCTCTCTTGCTTTTAATCCACAAAGACTTGGTTATCTTTAGAGATAGTGTTTATAGGAGCAGACTCCTCACAGGAATCCTTGTCCAACGGTAGTCAAATGCTGCTCATTCCGCACTGGCTGGATGAAAGCTGGAAACGTTTCTGGTTGCAAAACAAGAAGGGGAATTCCCAACTTAGCTTATAAAGTGTCTTGAGATACTGTGCCAAGCTTTTTTTTTTGTTTGTTTGTTTGTTTTTTTTTTTTTTTTTTTTTTTTTAAAACCAGACATTAAAACAAATGAAGAAAGGGGTACACTATAGGAACCACACCCAGTCTTTCTGCTGCTGGTTCTAACTTTACAAGCTCCAGCCAGGGAGCAGAACTGCACTTTCTTTCCCCTCATCCACACATACATTCATTTGTCCCGTCCTGTCCACTCATCAATCAGCTGTCCATCCGCGTATTGAGAACATGTAAGAGTTTGCTCTTCTCCAAAACTCAAATTCTCATCCCTAAGTCGTTCTCCTTTTCCACCTCAGTAGCATCTGCAGTCCTCTGCTTTGCCCCAAGTCTTTGTCCATCTCAAAATAATAACATCCACGATGCCGGCCGGGGTCACCGGAACTCATAGATTGCTGCGCTGTGCTCGGGAACGTGGGTGAGGTTTAGAGACTGGTACCTGTGGTGCAACAACATGGGACAATAGAATATGTGTTAGAAGCACACTAAATATGTTAGAATTAAAAAAAAAAAAGAAAGATGAACAAAGCAACCCTGCCATAAACTTATAAATACAAGCATATACATGATGTATAGGCATGTTTGTTTATTCCTTGAGGCTTATAAGCAGCAAAAGCACCTTTTACTACAGCAGCACGCTGGTGTCATGAACACCATTTCCCATTTATTTTCCCAGAAGAAAAATAATTAGGCAATGTTCCCATTGAGCATGTTTGGAGATTATTGAAAATCTGATGCATGTTGGTTCATTAGGGGAGGCAATCCCAGGCACCAGGGCTGCGTGATAGGACGATATATATATAATATTTCGATAGAAAAACATCTATCGTTTCATATTATGCTCTATTGGTTAGTGCTGATGTCTCCTGGCCGACTAGTTGGTCAATATGCTCTATTCTGACCAAATTCCCATCGGTCGAATAATTGCTGTGTTACTTTCATAAGTAACAAAGTGCTACATCAATAGTTATACAGGATTAATCCAAGATTTCTTGCGGCAGGAGGGACAGACTAATAATTTACCTGTACCGTGTATTCAAAACACCCCCGTTGTTTTCACAACTTTGACCTTGCCCAACCTGATGGAGACTGCTGGGTCTAACTGTACTCAATGTTTGAGAATTTACTGAACTTACTGAATGTTTCTCCTACAATTATAACAACAAGAACCCCCACCAAATATTTGTAATGCCAAAAATAAAGCCAAATATCCATTCATTTGGAAATCTAATAGTGTTTGGGAGCCTCTGTGCAGCGTTAAGGAAACATGAGTCAACCTATGACCTGTTGGCCAAACCTGAAGACGCTAAACAGAGAAATAGAGAATGGACAAATGTAATAGTGGCTGAATTCATTCTGTCCTGAAACATCCAACATCCCCCCCCCCTGAGGTGATTTGGCGTTATATAAATAAAATTGAATTGAAAATGTATGTGCACTCATTTTATTTCAGCTCAATGTGAGTCTCTACTGAGTTTTGCTGTTATTTATGGTTGCGCTACTCTCCTCTGTGTTTCATAGCGGGTGGGGCTGAGCCCTTCGTGTGTGTACTGCACACAGCGGAGCAGATGAGAGACAGTGGACAAGGTCAGGTACTTGAGTTGATGACAACTACACTTGTTACGTTACTGTTAGTGCAATAAAAGCCAAGTAAAAAGCCAATTAATTTAATTTAATTGTCCAGTACCCAACTTACACACGTTATGCAGAAACACAAAGCCTCCACTGCACAAACACTGAGAATGGACTTTTAGAGAAGTTTGAGGAGGAGGAGACATCTTCTGTATTTTCATATTGATAAAATCTGGATTTTTATATGGCAGAGGGATAGATGTGTTTTTAAAGAGGTAATTGGAGATTTACAAGCACACAAAGATAGATGTTGACATCTCGAAGCCAACAGTTAATTGTGTATGAGGTCAAATTGAAATAAGAACAAACCACAGCCTGAACTGACACTCATTCAAGTCATGTCTTCCTGTGTTGTTTACAAGGTTTACATCAGAGATGCTAAATGGCAGCGAAGATCAATAAACCACTCACAACTACACACTAAAAGGAAAGTTTTCACAATGGAAAAAGTGTCTTGATCTTAAGTATAGATTTCTGTTCTTTGTACCAAAAGCACATTGGACATTCAATGCTGACAACATAAAACATAAGAGTTTGCTGCCTGTTAATCATTTTCCACTTTTTGAAAAATGACACAAAGTAAAAAGGTATACTGTGGTCAGAGAGGGAAATAAAACTTATTCCAAGTATTTGGTCAGAGGAAGGAATAAAAAAAATCAAAAACAAACAAACAAGCAAACAAAGGAATGAAATCATAAGGTTTTGGAACAATAGCTGAACTATTATGTGCAGAGGGAGTTGAAAGAAATGCCAAAGAATGTCAAATAAAAAAATGAATACACTAAAGCAGGAACTGGTTTACTAATAATCAGGCAGTATAACCACATTAATCAAATGTCACACTCATTCTAACCTGAAGCTATTCAGAAAAGTCACGTTCTTTGTATAATCTGAGCTGCACCTTCCTAGGAGCATATTCAGGCACCTTGATAGAAGCTGCAGAAAGCTGGAAATTGTGTCTGTTAATTACCCACTCAGACTTTTTCCCAGTTGGTTTGAGATTTAATCCAGCAACATTTCAGCATGCAAACAAAACAAAAAACACATTCTCATTAACTTGTGTTGCAGTGCGTTACCATTCAGAGCTCCTGTGGTAGTAGTAGCCCTCAATTGTTGCTGTGGATTTCTGGAAGCAGATGTAGTAGAATCCAGCAAAGGAAGCTCCGCTGATGTCTTTGATTGTGTGATCAGGGACCAGGAACTGCTCCTGAGGGGACAGACGGGATGAGCTGCAGTTCAGAGATGACAGGTCTAACTACAATATAACATAAAAACCAATATTTCAAGCACTTGGGTAGCACATTACCTTCCACCTCATGAAAATATAGTCGGAGTTCTTCAGATCCTCATAGTCAAAATCATCCGAATTGAATGTCTTTGCATACTGGTAGAAGGCCTGGAACTTGCCCTTGACACAAAAGGAAAAAAAAAAAAAAAAGAGGATCATTTCAGAGTAAAAGCAGTCACCCATAGAGCCTGTGCAGGTGCACTTGTGCAGGTTGAAGCAACAAGTCTTCGCCTTACCCAGTGTTTACGATCCACATCCTCATCCGCATCCCATTTCCGGGTGAGAAACGGCCGCTTTCTGCTGATGATCTCTCCAGCGAAGAACGTGGTTAGAGTTGGGTATTCCTATGAGAGCGACAGCAACAAAGACACAGTGAGGTTTTGTTTAGTTTGCTCTGGTACGGCCAACATGATACGTGCCGTTTCATATGGTCTTCTCTTTGAACGTGAAAGAATGTCACACCCAAGTGGTAAGACGGTCAGTGCAATGTTCAGTGTGTGCAGAACAGGTGGACTATTTGCATTATGAAACAACAGCACACAGTCGAAAGAGACTTTTGCAGTTCTGAGAGTATGGTAACACACGAGTACACATGCTTGCTGTTTTTTTTGTCTTGTTTGGTCCAACTGAAGATATTAAATCTACTTTCTTGCATGACAAAGAGAAGCATCGAATCCTAACACTTGTGAAGCTAGAAGCAGCACGTCTGTTACTTTTTCTTTTCTGTTTAAATAACTAAAACAATTATTTGGTAATCATAATAGTTATCAATTCATTTTCTACCCACCAACTAATCAATTCAGCCTCACTTGAGAATTCCAACTGAATTACAGTTTAACATCTGCCCTGCAGTACCATGTGATGGATTTTATCTAGACAGTGGCATGTGACTCTCCATACCATATTATGGCCATTCTAGCCAGTGTGGTCTTAATAAAGTCTTACTAACTGCACATTTAAAAGTTGACATGTTATTGCAGCACAGACAAATGCATGCTAAATATACCAGTGCATGCCTGTGATTTATAAAAGGTTTTCTGCCATGTTCTGTGAGCTTTGTGTTGCATGTCGGTGTGTATAGTAGGTTAAGTAGAGTTTAAACATGGCATACACTACAATACTAACAGTTAAGCAGAATTGGAAAGGCTGAAGCTAGACTGCATAAGACTAACAGGACACAAATACAATGTGCAGTGGCCAGATACAAAGCTTACATCATTTATGTTTGTGGTTTTATACAGGGGATTGCTCTTCTCACCTCTGTCAGTCCTTTTATTTTCAGGTAGCCACACAAGTAGGAATCTTCCATGGTGACATGCTTAAAAAGAAAAACAACAGAGAAGGCTGACATTAACTTCTGTATTGACAGTTTCATTGTGTCATATGATTTTATGAATGGAAATATCAATTTCAAGTATGCTCTCAAACAAAAACAGCCATAAACATGCAGCTTTGTACAACACAGATACAAAAGCCAAAAGAGCTCATTTTGATAATAACACTCAATAAAAACGTATGCTTGTGGTTTAAAGAGGTTACTGGTGTAACGTTACAGTCTCAGCCTCTGCTACATCCACAGCTAGCCGAGCTAGTTACTGAACGACAGGCCAGGGCTCATTGATTTTGCAGCTGTCAATCATCACAACGCCCGTTTGACAGATCACCAAATGCCCATGACAGTGAGATATCCGCTTCAATGCCCCACCTGCAAAACAACTTCCACGTCATAAGAGTTCCCTTTGCTCTTCTGGTGGCCCCTGAACTTGGACCCGCTGTACAGCAGCGACGTGACAACACCGGGCTGCTGTGTGTTTATCGGCGGCGGCGGGATAAGCGAGGCCGAGGATGCGAAGGCCGCGCCGCGGGAGTCGCTGAGGTATCCAGCGGGGACAGGCATGGCTCCCGCTTCGCTGGCTGGGCACCGACCGCGGTCAATGGCCGTCTGAGCGATGGACACTGTCGGCGTCTACGAAGAGGCGGGGGAGAACTAAAGAGGTCCTCCAACATCCAAATCCCTCCTGATACCTCTACAGTTTAGTTTACCAGGCGCCGAGCTCCCAGAAAAGTAGAGTGGACTTCGACGCGGCGCTGTAGGCAGCAGCATCCTCCCCTCTCATTGGCCAACTGAGTTCACCTGGCTACGATCGTCAACGCTCATTGGTTCGACTGGCGGAAGGCTTTATGGGATTTTTGGGTGTAGTTTTTTTTCCTGTTGTGTAAGGGTGTGTGGAAGCACCTATAAAACTACAATTCCCAACTTTAAGTAATTGCGACGCTACCTGTCAAGCATAGAAGGTCACACGCGTGCTTTTAAACGTAGGAGCTGTTGTGTGGAAGCTGAGGAGGAAATGTGCGGCAGTAAGTAGAAATATAGCGAGTTTAACCAGTGCAGTACAAGACCGTTGATGCGAATACGAAAAGTACCCACTCTTATGAAAATGCTCCATGTAATTAAGTAAGGAAATACAGTTAGAAACATATAGCCTAGCCTGCCGACTATTCTCAGCTAGCTTTTTCTTCAAAACACCACCTTCCCATCACTGCCGCTATGTTTAGGAACCTTGTTAGACTTCAGAGTCGGTTTGGAAATGCCCTTTCACTCTGTAAAGTGTGCCCAAGAAGTCAGTTTTCTGCGAAATACTCCACAGCAACAGTAGGTAAGATGACTCTCCTGTGTTGAAGCATTTCTACTCGAAGTATCTTGTATGACCAACTGTGCAAGTGTTGACTGATGGGATGTTTTCTGCTGTTTCCAGAAAGAAAGAAATTTTATCAAGATGTCAGTATATCCCAAAGTGAAGGTAAGTGCCAATATCATTAGTAGTAGGTCGATTAAAAGCAGTTCTATGATTGAGAATACTGGCTTAATTTGTGGTGTCAGATGTATTTCCATAGTTATGACAAAGGAAAAAAGTGCTTCTCGCTATCTAACTAGCTTTCTTTCTTAGTAATAAGACCACATTTAATGTATCTGATGTAGCAATAATGGATTAGTTGGTTGTTCCTTCTCCATACTATATTATTCTTCCTCCTAATATATATTTTTCCACATTTCTAAACGTTTTTATTTAGGTGGTTTATATGAGATAAACCTAGACCGAAGGAAACTGAAAACTCCTGGAGGGAAGCTGTTCACAGTGCCCAATGAAGCCCTGGCCATCGCTGTGGCAACCGAGTGGGATGCTCAAAAAGACACACTCAAGTTTTACACTATGCACCTGGTACGGTTAGAGTTTCTCTTCCAAGGTTTAGCTCAAAGTTTTGTCGTGGAGATGTCTGCCTTCCCTGAAATAAAGCTTCCACTAACATCATAAGACATTATTAGATTTTTATTCAATTTAATGTTATACTTATTAAGCTTCAGAGAGAACAAGCAGTGGTGCTCCACACATAGCATGTGCCTTGTATTTAATGAGATTGGATTTTTTTAAACAGTCAAGTAACTACACTGATAACAAGAGGATCTTACCTCAGTATGTCAACAAATTTTCTGGGGAACACTGTCACCTTGTAGGCAGACCCCAATTAGGGTTTCTTGATAAGTAGATGAGGTCCAGAGAGATTTCTTAAACAGTATAATGATGTGTTTTAATGTATTTTATATAATGATGTTTAAAATATATTCATATGTATGTGAAATATTTATATTCACAAATGTAAAATAGTATGCCATGTGACATAAGGATTGTAGGACCTAAAAACTGGGAAAGGGGTCCAAGAAGTATACCAGACCCTGATTGTATGTGTGTAAGATAGAAATATTTGAGTAATGTTGTTCCACTCTTCTTGCAGACCACCCTGTGCAACACAGCCTTGGACAATCCCACTCAACGCAACATGGACCAAATGATCAATGCTGCACTGAAGTTCCTGGAGACTGACACTGTCTGGTATGTTACTTATTGATCTTTATTCTTTTTTTTTTTATCCATATCAATCCTTTTGAAGACAGGGCTTTATTGCTGCTATTCAACAATAACAACAATCATATGTTGAATGCTCTGTACATGCCGGTATAGCAAAAGCTAATTTCCAACAAAACACCTGTGATCAAATAACAGTGAATAATGACAGTTAAAGATTCAGATCAACGCAATATCCAACACAAAAGGATGAAATGGACTCATCACATGTTTTTATTGACTTTATTATGGCAGAAAAAAAAACCTTTTCTGCCTTTTGAACAAACATGATAACTTCACATGTGGTTCACGTGTTGTTAGTTGCAGATATATTGTGGTATTTTCTTCCATTGTTTAAAGTCACATACTTGCACTTGTCGCTATAAATGTTAATGGTGTTGAATTTTGGTGCAGTTACAGGGTAGATGAGCCCTATGGTTTGGTTGAGCTACAGAAGAATGAGTGGGACCCTGTGCTGCACTGGATTGAAAACAGGTAACGGCTGCATTAAGTGTTGTCATAGGCTGACATTAAAGCCCCTCAAATAGGAGATGCAGCACTTGTAAATTACGTTTGTATACTAAGCTCTTTCCTAATTCTCTTTATTTCCCACAACTTAATTGCAGATATAATGTCACTATTGGGTCCTCGTCCAGTATTTTGGGTCCTGAGATCCCAGAGGCAACCAAAGACACGTTCCGGCAACACCTGAAGTCATACAACTTCTGGTCCATGACAGGTAAAACATTTGTAAACTCATCCCAAATGAGCACTTTTAACAATTGAAGCAGGTCATATTTTAGATATGGTGTACATGTATCAATTTGGCAAAATATTAATGACAGGATTATATGCATAGAAGAGTTTTTGTTCAGGTTGGGTGGTAACAACAAAATATTAGAAAACAGACAGAGTAGTAAGTGTGATGTTTTATCTTATAGCTTGGGTAAATAGTAGTATAATTGGCTATAATAGTAGAAGATGCACAGTAATATGGTTTCTCCTGTGCAGGGCTGGAGTATGTGATCACTCAGCTAAAGTCTGTTGTGCTGTCGTTTGGGATGATTGACAAACATCTGAGTGTGGAGCAGGCTGTGCTGCTCTCCAGACTGGAGGAGGAATACCAGGTAGGAGAGTGGCACAATGGTTTTGCCATCGACTTTTTTTTTTTTTTTTTTTTTTAAATTTGTCCAATTTAAAATATCTTTTTTGAGATCTCTGTCACTGTGACACTATTATTGTTACTGCTTTTTTTTCCATAATCACATTTCCCATAAATCTCAGTATGTCTCGTGCAAAGGGATTCTTTGCTTTTTCAGTCAGTGTTTTAATGAAGAGCAGAAAAAAACATACTGGAAGTGTTTTCTCTGTTACTCTGTCCCCCATCTGTATTTACCAGACACTCAAAAAAGATTTGCTTAATTTGCTCTGGAGAAACAGCACCCTCTTCTGTTATTATAGTATTTCCCATGAAATCTAACCTGGCAGCACACAATGTACAATGCAGTACATGCGGCTGACTGCTTTTTTATAATCAGCAATAACTGAATTTTTTTTTTTTTTTTCTCCTTCACAGATTCAGCGCTGGGGAAACGTGGAGTGGGCTCATGACTACGACATGTATGAGCTGAGGGCACGAACTGCAGCTGGGGCTCTTTTTATACAACTCTCATCTGAGAGTTCTACTGTCAAACGCAAACTTATGCAGGACTGAGAAGGATGAGCTCAAACATAAAGCTCTTAGAGGGCACACAATGAATCTGCCCCCAAACTGAGAACACCCCGAGCACCTCAATTTAATCATGCTT